>JASXSY010000602.1:0-148143 GCA_034509805.1 Sipha maydis
AACTTATATCACCACGTGCTATTGACATACATACTTATGGTATATTTTCATCACTATTTCCTACCGCGTTGGTATAGCGCTAACACATTTGTTCTCGCGATGGTCGCTGTCCTTGTTCTGATGACTCGATGTCTTGCTAACACAATTAGCATAGTGTGGTTATATCGATCATACCTTCATCAGCACCCTCTATCTCATAGTAATAGAACTGTTGCTTTTCTCGTGCAATCGGTTTCGTTTTTGTTTATTTGGGTTTTTTTTTCATTTTCGTTTTCACTTCCCACCAGCTCCTACGTTTTGGTTTACCTATACGCGCGTCGAACGTTCCGAAGAGGTGCTGGTTGCCGTGTATGATCCCTTACCGCCACCGCGTGTACACCGCAGACAATGCACGGACAAACGGACCCCCCACTGCGACGGAACGCGTCCACCCCGGGGAAAAGGCGCGGCGGTGCCTTATTCTCCGCCGCTATCTTATTTGGATCTCAAACCGTTTTGTTAGGACGCGACGTATTGTTTTCTTTCCCTACCCCTCCGCCCTGACGTTTCTCATCGGCCAAAAACAATAATTTTGTACCGCACCATTATAATATTACGTGCGACGACGACGAAGAAGAAAATACAACACTATACGTTTCTAGGTAACGCTGGTTTCTTGAGTTTTTTTTTTTTTAAATTTTTTTATTCATAACAATATATTCGAACAATACGCGTGGTCGCTACACAATATTCTGATGTCGACCCATAATTATAACTATTACTACACCGTTTTCTGTTTTTTAGGGTTTTCCAGAACGCGCGTACACGTGTACACGGGTGTCTATTGAATATCGTAACGATTCTAATACTGCGATGTACCTGGACCACCATATACGTTTCGTTTGCGATAAACGCTTATGAAACGGAGAGTATGCAGACAAAGACAGAGCAATTTAGCGAGAGAGGGAGAGAGAGAGCTTGCATGTTGTTGATTATATTGTGTACAGGTTTAAATTATTGTCGGGCACGCCGCGTCTTGTTGATAAATTAATTATTGAGATTAACACGGTGCCACTGTTTTGCTAGATTTTTCTTTATGTACACACACACGTGAGCGCAAGCGCGAACGCTCACTTTGAACAAATAATTTATTAGGTTTTACTCGTTCTATACATATATATATATATATATAAACGATATGTGCAGGAAACCAGCCGCGCCATAATCCTCCCGCGCACACTTTTATCCAACCCGGATTATGGTATATGTGCGCTCGTATTTGTAGTATGTATTTGTTCAGGTGCGTTTTAAAATGACCTAGATATGTGTCGACGATACCTTTGCACTCATCAACCACAAATCTGGTATAGGTCGTAAGTGACGTAAAGTCTCCACTGTATAATCCCTTCCGTAAGCCCCGCGGAACCGGTCCCGGAACCGGATTGTGGTGCAAGGACAATCGAACATGTCGTGGAACAGGGCATTATTTACTATGGCGCGTAAAAAAATTCAACACGCCATGCCCCTGGTCAAAAATGTATACTGCATACCGCGGTCATCGCGGTATACCAACTCTCCACGTACAAATGTCGGTGAAACACGGTTTACTGTCAAAACACGGGACGTCGAATCGCGTTTTCTTATTAGGCGGATGAGTTTGGCTCTACTTTTTCCCCGTCGAAATCGAAACGTTGTACCAATCCTTGGTACATTATTTCATTCGTGCATACAACTCGCGGGTTCGGTCTATTCGATTTTCTCCGTTGTGTACGGTGGCAGCAGCGCGCGCGCACTTTTCCAAAGTCGTCGTCGTTTTTATTATTACCGACCGTTTTTCGTCTCATGTGTATACGCGCTCGCGTGTGCGTGCACGTGTGTGTATGTTTGTGTGTGTGTGTGTGTGTGTATGGTATGTGTGGGTGTGCATCGTGTATACGCAACCGACGAGCTCACGTCACGTCTGCTGGCGCAGTTTTTACGGGCGCGCCAAGCACGATTTCGGCTTTCCCGCCAGGACTTAGGAAGGTATATATATAAATATATATATATACATGTATAAATGGTGTAGCAGTGGAGGCATATCCTCTCTCCGCACGCCTTCGTTGTATTTTTGTATCCTCATCACGTACCCCGTCAGCCCTCCGGTTCTCGCTCGTACTTTGCACTTTCTCCTTCTTAATCCTATATATAAACTATATATATATATATATATATATATATACTTCCACGTCGCCCTTCTTTACTCGTCTCGACCACCACGTCCGCAATCACGAATCCCTTTTCCCCGCGGGCGTTCCCATACCGATCCCTCGATCTCCCGCTCCGGCCACCCGCTCCGACCTTCCGATCGCAATGACGGATCAACCGTGTCTCGATAACCTCGTCGTCGATCTATATATATATATATATATATACACGTAGACGATACTCATACTGCAATTTATACATGTATACTCTAATCCAGTTCAGGTCAAACCTCCCCCACCCCCTTTTACTGCATAGGCCTTCGTCGACTTCGCGTGGTTTCTCGCCGACAGTTCGTTAATGGAGCCGATTCGGTCGGCGAGCACCACGTTGACGGTGACGAGAAACCACGAGAAAATCGAAATATTCTACTTGCGACGTCGACCAAGAGACCGGGAAAAAAATCGAGACGTTTGTCGATAATGGCCTGTACCGACGGCGGTGCGTTTACCCAACATCCGTAGGTTGTATGCGCGCCATACATTATTATACGACTGTACGCACGTTATCGTCGTCTGGTCGCGACGATTCGTAACGGAGGGCGTCACTGTCGTCTCACTGCCGCAGTACGTTTAAAATGATTATTGTACGTATGTATATACTGCGCATCGCTCGGCCACGACCGTATCATTTGTTCCGTTTAAATATAGTTAAGCTATCATCATAATACTACGGCTAAGAACAATACACGTACATACATGAATTAAATACGTATTATTATTATTATTATTATTATTATATGTATGTTTTATAATACTTAATATACATCAAACGTATACGAAACGAAATTTCGTATTCATCGTTCGACACTGCACGCTTTTTCACACACATACGCGCGAGCGCTTTAACAAGAAAGACTTTTTGTTAGATTTTTCAATAGGTCTTTAGGAACGTCATTGACCGTTAACGAGTTTGAATCGGACCCGTAAGAATGAAATATGAGCTTCTAAACTCCCGAAATACACGAAAAGTGACTGAAGGAAAAAATATAATACACATAGGTACTTCGAGTTCATTAAATTCTTATCCGAGTACGGACAGATGAATTCTCGACAGTGAGTTTTTTTTTTTTTATTCAAATTATTAATGCTATGATTAACTTTTCTGTGACTATGTACGTACACGCTCACCGCTAGAGTTGTGTGTTTACATTTTGAGTATAGTGTTTCAAAGTCTGACCTGTGCAATGTAAAACAACGTCAACTCCAACGTCGGATCTCGTCTCCGACCGACGGCGTACGCACCGCGTGGTCGTCCTCTCGGGCAGCGTACCCTACGTGTTTCCAAGAGTGTCCCGCGATCCTGGTCGCGCGCACCAACGCCGCGTCTGCGTTTGACCGTATGTGATAATATCCTTTAGCGCCCCGTAAACTATTACGAACGTAATCCTATCGTACACGGCAGCGCGTACCGGTTCGACGATCGGTACTAACCCATATTACGTTTTAGGTAATCGTATATCCGAAGCATTCCGGCGCGGTATTGGCCTACACCTGTGTGTACGCGGATGCCGCAGCGCTTTTCAACGAAATTCGTTTGACATCCGACACCCGATGCACCGCGAAGCGATCATGACCGTCAGTGCACATGAGTGTGGGCGTATGTTTTATTTTTATTTTTTATTTTTGTTCGTTCGCTATCGTGACAGTATCGCACGGCAATCGCAGCAGTGGCTTTGGAATCGGAATAGGAACGGTTCGACGGCGCGGTCCGACAAATTGCCAGGTATCGCGTCGGCACTACAACCGTTGTGTGGCCGAACAGTAAATCCAAACGCTGAACCGTGTGTTTCGATCCGATAGCGGTCACGAACGTTCACGAATAGCATGGTGCACAGACGAGTATTTTTGACCCACCAACGTGTTTCAAGAAATTACGATGAAATATTTTTATTTTTATTTTTTTAACACTTATAGTTCGCGCTTTTAATTTGTCTATTTAACGGTTCTAAGAAAGATATCATTGCTTATTCCAGTACACGTGACAATAAATAGTAATGAAACGTTTGAACGCGAGTAAGACAAATTTTACGGAATTTCAACCGTTTCACGCCTAAACATATTGAAAAGCCGTTCACCGCGTCACTGATCTATAGCGATTTTCTCGGTGAAACACCATAGGTACGCGCGGTGGTGCTCACAGATTTTTAGGATTAAATGTTTTTACATATACCAAACCACCATATATTACATTACTTGATCATCAGCCGGGCTCGTGTTTATTTCAACGAGTTACATTACTTCTTGGGTACTCGCAGTCATATGTCATTCAATCAAATTCAATGATTATCGTTCAAGATCACAATACCCTATTCGCTAAAAATAGGTGTCGCTTAAATTACAGTGCGTGAGCGCCACTGGATAGTTAGATTTGGTTCACGCACGTGCGATGTTATGTGTTAGATTTGATTAAAACAACCATTGTTTAGTGATTTAAACGCTGTTCAACCAGCTTCGTGTGAACACATACAATTATATTTGGGACTCTGGCTGCAGCCGTCTGCACGGATGCGTTACAAGACCGTGAGTATGATACAATACCCATTTGGCCGCGTTAAAATAATCGAAAGCCATCGATCATCGAGCCACAGTGTTCGGCTACATCGGACGGCAGCGGTAATAACATTATATCACATCTGTGTGACCACCGTTTTTCAATTTTTCCAACACCGTAGAGCGGCAGGGGATAGCAGGAAATAAAAGCTTAAGGTTCCAATTTTTGTTTCATCTAACGTAACAAAAACGTTGGAAGTTAATGAAGTTCTACTGGTAACCGGTACGCTTCGTGTTATGCACGACGATCAGAGTTTCATTTGACCGCAGCGATTTTTTCTCAAACCTACGGAACACAATACAGGAAATAAAAGTGTTCAGTGTTTCTTAACACTTCCCCGTTACAAATGTTTCTGTATTCTGCATATCGTTTAAACGTGTCTCGAAATACTGATAACTCTTTACGGTTATTGTATACAACAAGGACCGCAATATTTGATGTGTACAAAAAATCACGGTAAAAGATTATAATTTTATAAGATCTTAAATATTTATTTTTATAAAAAAAACAAAAAAATATGATTGTTTACGGTGTATAAGATATAAATAGGAATGATGTATATCACCGATTCGACGGCAGTGCAAAACTATAACGTTATATATTGTCCGACAACGAATTAAGGATCTCCGACATTGATCGATAGTCTCAAGAGACAAACATTTCTTCATTCTAACAACGTACCGATCGGTAATCATCGGAAATCGATTTCTCCGCAGAATTTTGTTGCTACGCGTGTTATCGATTTATTTGTGTGCGTTTTCCATAAAATCCCTCGGATACGATCGGTATACGCATTCTTGCGAATTAATCTATCTGCCCGTAAAATCAAACTTCATTCAGCGGTTAAATAACGAAAGGTTTATTCCTGTTTAATTTATTTTTTCAACGCCCACTATGATAGTAAATCGTTTACAGCCAAAACTATCGTTTTACGCAGCTCTTTACAGTTAATTTACAGCAATGTTACGCATAATTTTATCTCACCGTCGATCGATGGTCTTCGATTCGTTAATGTTGTACACATTCGGAAACACGTTCCTGTATACCTACGTGACGAAGAGGAAATAATTTTTTTTTTTTGACATTTCGGTGCAGATTTATATATGAAAAAAAAATATTCTGCACGCGCGCGCGCGCACGCACACACACACACACATACACACACACACGAACTAACCAATATGTACGTTAAACGTGTAATGTTATAATGTTAAAAAATAAAATATTTTTAATATATTATATCTAATTGGTATCGCATATCAAAAGATAACCGGTTGTCCTCGAACAACATCGCATAACCATGGGTCGAAACAGTTGAAGAATTAGCGGCCTTATTAGAAATAATAACCCAAATTTAAATCCAATTTAATCCGGACGCGCGGGCAAATGGGTTATTTCTCCACAGATATAATGTACAATATAACATATTACATGTTCGGCCACAAACAGTTGGGCGGTGTACACGATCACATGTATCGTTCGTACATGTACACATATTCGTGTGCATGCACAGCCGAGCGTTTTCCCCAGAGCGTTGCGCAGTAAAGCGAGCGGGTCTCGGAAATGACGGAAATCGATACAAAATGCAATGGAAAGGCGAAAAACGACCTAAAAAGCCAAAAATGCAAATGAGTGCAAAATAAAAGTTTAGAATTCCAATGCTTATTGTTGTGCTGCGGTCCCCGGGCTCGCGTATTGTGTACTGAAACAGTGTTATTGTCGTGTACGCGTCTTATAACGCACAAACGAAAAAGATAAAAAATATTTGTTCGATTCTTTGTTGCTAATTTATTTGCTCACATCTTTTATAAAATATTGTACAATGTCGTCCAAGTCGGAATATGTTTCCCATCTGTACAACATCAAGCACCTTTTCGACTGGTCTGTACGCTCTACGATTTCCGTCCGATAAATAGGCTACTGATATAAAGGCCGTCAAGAGCTGTTGTGGGCTCCGGAGTCTGTTAAATTTGGACTCCATTCGTCCATACTAATTTGCCTAAGATATACATGCCACAGTTATACGGTAATGGTATTAAAGTTTAATGAAGCACCGCTAATAACCACTAATAAACAAAATAAAAAAATAAAACCATAATATTTGGTTTGATTAAAATATTTTATTAATTAAAACAAAAATTTGAATGAAATCATGATCTATACGAACAAGGTATAGTTTGACCACATCGCTTATACAACCATATTGTTTAGTCTGCTGCACACGCATAAAATCAATTAGTATTGTTTCGTCTTAAGACCAATAACAAGGATTATAAAACATTTTTGCATGGTAGACCGGAATGACGGCCTCCCTCCCCGAAGACTTTGATCACGAGGCTCTAGTCCTTCCACCTATCATATTTGCAATTTTGCCCAGGATCCGTTGGTATCGCGGTATATATGTCATGTATGTCAAGTGTACCCTGTCTACGGACACTTGAAATATATTTGGGTCGATTCGCACTTTACGCAAACACATTCATTACGATTTTCGTTTTTAAAAGGGAAAACTCCGACAAAGCATACCAATTAATTTATTAGTTTCGATGGCTATCTACGCGTATGTTGGAATGTTTTCATTATTTAAATACTCAGTTGCAAACGATTTTATAAACCCAGTTACCCGAACACACGGAAAATATAATAATAATCTAATTTTGTTTTATCATACCACCATTACAAATGTAGTATAAATAATAAATAATAAAAAAATATATCTCCGATACTATAATTAAACATATTATTATAATGTATCTACTGCGTTATTACTCAACTCGACCTGATGAATATCTACTTTATTTACCCGCTGACCTATCGTATGTTTAGTAATTTAGTCGTATATATTTTAAATAAATATACGAAATGTTTACAGTATCTAATTTTAATGACTTTGAAAGCAGTTTAATTTAATAAACGTATTATTATATTTTTTTTTAAACTTTTTTTTTCATATAATTTCGTATGAGTAATTTTTTTTTTTTTTTAATTCCATGTTTACACTAGATTTATATACAACCTTGTATGATTATATTTTTATTGTTCCGTCATTATATAATACTTCACACTCGAAACATTCGTAAACATTAACTTAATATAAGTATAATTAGCAATTAAAATACTCACGTGATGTAATTAAATTTAAAAAACTCTAACGCTTACTATATAATATGTGTGTTGCTTCCGACATACGTAGTATTTATTATTCGTGCATACTATACGTTAATATCTTCAACTCTCATCGTATATGATCGTGTTTGGTTTGTGTTAATCACGTCTTCGAAAATTAAAAACAAAATTCTATTATTAGTATTTATATATAATATTTATGTAAATCTTCAAATTAAACTAAGACTTAATAGGTAATATATATATATATATATTTGTTATACATTATTTTGTTATCTCTTGTATTTTATATTTATAAATTATAATGGTTTGCAAATATAAACGACAATTTTTTTATGCATATAATTAACGATATTTTGATTTATAGTTTTTTTTTTTTTTAAGTTTCTTGATGGTGATGTGCGTTATTTACTGTAAAATATCATTTTTATTTTCATTTCTAAAATCTATTTAAATAATTTCTTTCATCAAATGGTAGTGATAATTTTAATTAAATTAGAAATACGAAAAATAAATAAATTAATTAATATACATTTATTTAAATCTGAGTATAAAATTAAAGTTACAAATTATTTATATTCCACGTTGAGGCTGCAGGCATAAAAGAAGAAGCTATCAAACGGTGGAATTTCATAGTTACATATAATATATAATAATTATACCGTGGGATTTTATCGATTTCGCCATTATTAAGTATATCTTACCTAATAAATAACTCTTGTTAATTATATACATTATATAGTATGATAGAGAGTGAGAGATGAAACCATAAGAACGATATAATTTGATTGCAAAATTAATTTCTTTTAAAACAAGACCTACTAAAATTACGTTTATATACCATCGTTATTTATATAAAGCGTAAAAATATATTTCGAAATAATTATTGTATTCATGTCGATACGATCAAATGAAGAATGACAAAAAATTGTAATGAAATGTTTAGTATATATGCTAGCGATTTGGGACTTCGTTATGATAAAAAATCATCACGCACTTTATCGCCCGTTAAAATATAATATATATGTAAAAACGTGTGCAGTTACAATTTAAATATAATCATTGAAAAAGAGATCGGATTATGTATTACTATCGATCGAAAATAAAATGAGTGACGATCTACTGGACTGGCCGTTAAGGAACCGTAACGAAACGTCAATCGGGGGTCTTTAGCGAGCTTCCGATATCCTACAAAATGTCGGTATTTGTATTATGTAAAGAAAAATTCGTAATACACCGGTTCTCCGAATATTGTTATACTGTTTTAGGCGAGAAAAAAATAAATCGCGAGTGCGGCGCAACGATCGACTCCATGGGATCGGTACGGTAAACGTCTAACGAATCATCAGTTCGGTTCTATACTCCAGTGGAGAGGAGAGAGATATTGGCGGGAGAGTCGAATGACGATGACGCGTATACTACTTCCGATGTGTACATACTAAAGTGTAGCTAATAACATTATTGTTTTCCACACGATATCCGGTTTCGCGTATGTAGGTACGTTCGCAACATGTACACAGAACAACCCACGTGCGTTACGGTGTATGCAAATGTTGTCGTGTACGAACGTGTGTGTTGAGCGACTAGAACGGAAATATCCGTTTTGGCCTTTTCGTCGTCCCACACCCGTAAGTCGACGATTAACCGTTTTTCTGTTCACGAACACACATCAATGACTACACACTATCATGTACAAGACAGGTACTGCCAACTAGATCACGACGATCCGGACAATCAGGTCTCCTAGATGGTGGACCTTTTTTAATATAACATTATGACAGCTTATCGCAAGAGTCACGAGATTACGATACAAAACTTGTGTAAAATATAGCTGAAATCATTTCTGAGGCAAATATATATATATATACATTTTTTTTAAGACCGAGATAACAATATATAACTGTTTGAATTTCACAAAAAAAAAAAAAAAAAATTATATTAATACAATGAAAATATTTACTAGTATATTTTTACTTCGATTCATTGATTTAATAAATCATATTTTAATAATTATCATTCCGAGAGCAAAACTTTAATCATCCGGATTCTTATGATTTTATAGTATATTTATCGAACGATAAAAACAATATTCGTGTAGGCGGCGCGTGGGAAAGCGACGATAAGCTGATGTTGACTGACTGTAACGTATTATTGATCGGCGATTTATTATCCTAATACTCGTCTGCACAACTACCGGAGAGTTGAACAGCGTGTGAGTGCTGAAACGGAACATTTTTTGAGAAAATGGGCACAGACGACATGCCACCTATCACATAAAGTGTTCAAAAACGGTTTACATCGTTTCTAACGTACAACTCAAAACGTTATCCGTTGTTCGTCGACATTGTTCAGACGATTTCGATGTTTCTCTTTTAAATGTGAACAATCGACCGAAAAGTATGGCCAATGGCGAATCTATCCATTGCCCGTAACGTATAATGTACGTACATATTGATGTCCAATAATCACCGCAAACGGCATCGAAGATAGTGGGCGCGAAACGCGAAAGGGTAAGAAAGGTAACGCAACGAAACGATATTTCACGGGAACGAGACGGTTTTTGTTTCTTCGAATAATATTACACGTATTACAAGGATTGACGTGCGTTTTCGTTACACATCGACGGTGTTGCGCATGTGTGCGACGGAATAATATTGAAATCACACGACGACGGTGACGTGTCGCGGCCCGTGAGACTAATCAAAACCGTGAGATATATTACACATAATATTATACTTGTACTCACAAACCAACACACGCACAGGCATACACACATGCACGTTTAAGTACGTTTTTACGGCGTGCACGCGGGTCTAATAGGTGAAAAACGGTTATCGGCATGCGCGCCCGCGCCTGCTCGACCGTTCTCGGCCGCGCGTTTGACAGCCGTGTCTAATGCGCATTTTCAACGGCTAAAAAACACACGGAGACGGATATAGAGGAGGTGTATTGTACGAGATGGTGCCTGCAGTTCGTATGTTTACAGTATTTTTTCGCTTAATTAGAAATCTTCGGAACCCCTCGCCCCGCACCGCGGGCACACCCGTCTCGTCAGCGGTCCAGCACTGCTCCGCAGCGTAAAGGTGCGCGCACACACACACATACACATACGTGTGCGCGTGTATGTACACACGACTCCGTAGACGGACATGGGTGTAATATAAATGCACTGCCAACGTATGCGCAATACGTGCGTTATTGGTGTATACAGAGCGTTGCTGAGTAAGTGATTTGGAACGCGAACCCGTCGTGAACGGTGTGTTTCGCGTGTGTGACGGGTCCGAGAACAGGCGTGCTAGTCGCGCGCACCTGTGTGTGCGCACACGCTCGAAACTCTGTTTAACGAACTAGACGGTTCTTTGAAAAGAATTCGTCAAAATGTGCACAATTGAAAAACACGTTTTCACCGTACGCGTCGTGCAGTGTACGTATGCAAATATTAACACAATAATATGTTACAGGTACACAATACCACAATCCACGACGGGCGGTGTCGAAAGCAGCTCGGTTTTTCGGAAACTTAATTTTGCCATGCCTTCGAAAGCTCCGAATTACACGTATTATTATATAACGATATAATTAGATAAAAATAACGTGAAATGTATTCGTTTGATAAAAACTTTTTTTTTTTTTTTTCATTAAAAATGTCCAAATGGTTGCGTGACTAAATTCGTTGTGTAGAGCATTTCGTGAAAAGAAGTTCGTACTTGTACGCTGATGTGTGCATAAGAGTGTACGGTTGACATTTTTAAATGTTTGAAAAAATATAAAACCAATCCAATTAGCAACGCTGACTGAAAACACACACGCAGCTCTCGCTTACGCTTTAAACGGTGAAACTGGTTGTCTCGGCAACACACACACACACACACTTAGGTAATAAGTATTGAATACGAGTAATTCAGTGAAAAGAAAAAAAACGGATTATTAATTTCCTATACCCGACCATAGACGCACACT
The DNA here is from genome assembly GCA_034509805.1 of Sipha maydis. Taxonomy (NCBI): domain Eukaryota; kingdom Metazoa; phylum Arthropoda; class Insecta; order Hemiptera; family Aphididae; genus Sipha; species Sipha maydis. Next base: position 11,863 of record JASXSY010000602.1, read on the forward strand.
ATGCCCCGAGGGCCGGGATATGCATTATTAATGAACCTTTATGTGGTACGGTGGACGCGCGTGTGCAAATGCAACAGTGTTCGCAGGCGCCACTTGGCGTACAGCAGGCGTCCGAGAAAAATCGCATTCGTATTCGTACAGTGTGTATATTATTAAATGTAATACATAATAATATGTAAACACAACGTACAATAATATTTGTGCGGTCGAACGATAAAATAGGAAAAACGTTTTTTCTTCCCCCCCCCCTTCCGATGATAATATTATAATATATGCGACGTGGAACTCTTTGTCTCGCGTTCCGTATGCACGCGCATATCACACGGACTAATGCAAACGGTTTATTGCCCCGGGCGAAGTGTAGAGGACATTTTAATACCGTTCAAAAATAAAATTCCGCCGATCGCCATACCGAGTTCTAACGTAGTCCGATCACCTGTATAATAATATAATCAAGGGCGTTACTATACAGCGACACTATGTATACACTATATAGATCTGTAGTCTTCAACGTGCGGTTTTAGACGTTTCCATTTCGACATCGGTAGCAAATATTTTTATTTTTTCCAAATGCTACGAAAACAAAAAAATCGTTCTGCCCGATTCCGTAAGCGCGGTTAAAATTATCGGCGACACCGGGGCCGATAACACCACCCCTCTCTTTTCAACAGTACTGTCTGCGTGATTGTAATACTGTGCGGCTGGAGTCGCCGTCGCGGTTCGTGCCTCAATACGTTCGTGCGGTTCGTCGTTAATTAATACGTATACAGAACGCGTACCCGTCAAATCGTCAAAGCGGTACACACGGTCAGCTCGAATGTGTACACGTAGACATAAATGTACGCGAAATGCATAGGAACCTGCCAAAAAGAAAGAAAAAAAAAAAGAGAAAAGCAACGGAACGAGTGGGGTACAATAACATTGTAACACTGCAATATCGTTATTATCGTAAACGTAAAATTATTATGCGCGCGAGCGAAAACCTTATTTTATTTTTTCTCGTCGCAACAACGTTTTGACGGATTTCGGCGCGCGCACGTTAACCTCTTTTTTCCCCTCGGTCCGTCACGAAGAACGTCGTACACACGCGCACACGTCACGTTAAATTTTTATCCTCAACCTTAATGTAACGTGCACACGCGCGTAGACACATGTGGCCGCGACTTTACTCTTTTTGGCCGTTCGCAAACGAATGCGTACACGCACACGCATCTCGCACGTAGGTGCACGCCTCCGCCGGCGCTGTCGGTAAATCGTCGAAGTATAGCAGTGGCTGCCGCACGCGTTCGTGTCGGCCGCAGTAGCCGTTAAAGCGCAACGTTTCCTGGTGCCGCCCAAAGGGCCGTGTGGAGACTCCTGAAATTCGCCCCGAAAGTTTCGCGAATCGGTTCGCTGATCACGGTGATCGGTTCGCGACCGTTCGCAACGTTGACTCGCAGGACATCGGCACCGGCGTGGAAACGTACGGTCGGCGGCGTGAGGCGGGTATCCTTCGTATTGTTTTCGTTTTTCACGCGCCATCCGAACCGGGCCACGCGTACTCGAGACGACGAGTGTTTTTTGTTTTCCTCGTATGCACCCGATGACCGTGCGATGTGTTTGCAACTCAAAGACACACGTACGCCGTAACGTAACGCGTTCGACGGTCGCTCGCGGCGTCGTCGCGTAATTGTCGGCCGACCTAAACAGTCGTTTATTTGTTGCACCGATCCGCTGTTATACCGCTGTAAACGTATGCTTGTATGTGTTTAGGAAAACAAACTGACCGACCGAGGCCGCCGATCGCGATCGCGATATCCGATTTAAATCTGGTTTCAGGTCCAGCTCTGGGCGCCACATCATCGCCGCCGCGAGCTGTTATGGTTTTAGTAGGTCGACGGTTAAATCACCGGTATCGAAGCTCCGGTGGAAAACCTCGATTAGCGAATTGTATTGATTTCGATAGACATCGGAATAAAACAATGAACACGATGGAGTTATGGTATTCTTGATTAAATTCTGAGTTGGTTCAAGTGCGCACGTAAGAAAATAAAACAATCATCGTTAAACCTAAAACGATTGCATTCCGTTTGTAAGGTGTTCGCTCCGACTACAGTGGACATTCGATCCGATAAAAGTTATCAATAAAACAAAAAAACGCATTAAACTGTACAACCGACGAGAATGGTTCCTTGGGCTGCTGTGAAATCTGCTGATGATATATCCGTAGTGGCGCAGTAAACGATCCTTGTTGGGCGCCTCCTGGACGAGATGCAATACCATACGGTAAAATCCTAAAATCCGAACGATCGTAACGATATTATTATTCTTGGATTGTACACGTATACATCATGCGTGTGACAATATACGGTTTTACAAGCGTTTACGGATTCGAACCGCGCGTATAAAAATATGTCAAGTTACGATACAGGTATACGTATATTACATTGTACTATTAAAATAATATCTAGGGCGGCCGTGTTAAACTTCTCGTCGTACGAACGATTCATGTACGCGTGTTGAAACCAGTTCTGCGATGAAGTTATTTTCCTGTTTTCAAACCGTACACATAACGTTCAACCAGTAGTTCACGCACGTATGTACGATAATAATGACGATTTATAACCGAGCGCATGTACATTATATTTTTAATCGATAGCAGTGCACGTTTTTTATAATTATCTCGCGGAGAACAGAACGATTTACTGCACCACGTGCATGCGTTATTATATTTAATTTACATCGTATTATAATGTATAAATGGCTGATACGAGTGTCTATTAAATAAACACCGCGAATACAAAATTTCTGGATCGTTTCTTATCAAATTTGTTTATACTGTTTTTTTTTTTTTTTTTATATATATCTTTTATAATTATTGTTTATGTTGATTTTTTTTTTCTGTAATTTTAAACAACTCTCGTCATTTTTTTTTCTTTGAACGTTTGAAATGTAGGTTATCAAAATTGCGCCACGACCGCTGTACAATGTAGTTCTTGCCCTATTTGTACGTTTTTTTAGCGTTCATTTCAAGGATATCTTGTCCCTTCCCTACCTTTTGGACCGTGATGGTTTTTTTCGTAGTTTTTAAACATTTATTTTTTTTACACAAACACCCACGAGTTTAACTGAAATCGAAAACAAAAATTATTACTAACGCTCGAAATACCTGTTACCACGAGTACAAAATATTAATTTGGATTATAATAACATTGCAGATGATTATATTTTCAGTTTCACGTACAACACCACATTTTATATAAATACAGGTGTAATGATATCGGCTATAAGCGGCAAACAAATATTGTAAATAATATGGAAGTGCATTGAATGTCATCGCAAATATTCCGTCTGAGGTATGAAAAATTTAAATTTCTATAAATATACTGTGTAATAATAGTTTTATCGGTTCGGAAAATTATAATACAATTATAATAATAAAAATAATTTGCGGTACGTAAAAAATCTTAAGGCTCGTACAGTGTTCGTTCAACTACGTTTTTCAAAAAAAATTTACATAGGCCACCACTTACGTTAAAATAATTTATAATAATTATACGTGTTTCGCTATAACATCGAATCGTATGTATCGGTACGCGTTTCATTCCACTACGCAAATTCACTTTATTTATTTTGTCGGGTACCCGTATTTATTTATATACAAACCGTACTCCCATTTAATTTCAAGAACCCTTTCTCGCTCATTTCAATATGATTCACCGGAATAATAATGTATACAATTTATACCCTCTACGGGGGGAAAAAAAAACGGTTGTTATATAAACGCGTACTGCACCTTTGAACCGTGTGTAGAAGAGTAATGCTGTTCAACGCGCTTTGAACCAACTGCTTTACGGTTTGCCGCGAATTATAATGAGATGCGTTTGAAATGTACGACGTCGAATGCAGCATCCTATGTTATAATATATCCTACATCACACCTATGTAATGTATGCGTAAGTAGAGTTATTGGTCTGCGGGTTCGTTTGTGCGGCTGATCGTACAAACGAGGGTCGATGGAACGATACATTATGCCTAAACCGATTGAAAATATCGTGCAAACCTTTATCGATGCGAATCGATTGAATTCTCTCAGCGAGTACGTGACTACACGTACACGGAGATTTGAATATATTAATACGTTTTAACGGTTCCGGTCATATTATTACATTGTAATACATAGCACTTTGAAGATGAATAATAACACGTTGTACCGTGTGTTTGTAGGGACCCGACCGATATCGTATTACATCGTCAGACGCAATCGATGTAGCACCGAGGAACGAAAAAGTTCGCTAAAACCCGTACATAAGCCCCGAAACGTATATCGGAGATCCCGAGACACGACCAGTGTTCACGTTAGACCCTGCATTTCCGATCTTGAGAGAAAAATAATACCCTACACGCGTTTAAAATACTTGTTGCGCGTATGGTTTCGGACGCAATTACGTTACTGCCACGCTTGTGCACGCATAACTTTCAAACGACAAACGTTCTGCCGTTAGCCGGGCAAAGGAGAAAGCTCGTACACGGTCCGTCCACGATCGCCTGTCCAGGTGATCACGTATTCATTAGCTCCGATCCGATCGCGTCTCGCCCCCGAACATTTGGACACCGTTTCGGTTCACGTACGACCGGCGGTTTGGCGTATCGTGTGTCACCTGTCGGAAGACGCGTCAACGCTAGTCCTTTGCCATTCACGTGCGCCCTACGGATTCGGATCGGCTCGTCGTCCTGTGGTCGGAACCGTCCGGTTGGTTATGCGAGTCCCGCGCCGTATCGGTCCGGTGGCAGCGGGATGTTTGCGGCGCCGGGAGACGCGCGTTTCGCAACCGCCGCGTGCGCGAGAAAGTGTGTGCGCAAGAGTGCGATTTCGCGGTTGTTAATTCGTTGCCGGCAACGGGTGCTCGTACGCCTCGACGTTGTTGCGTAAAAAAAAAAAAAGAAAAAAGAACGCTCGGTTAAAGAAGAAGAAAAAAAAACACGAACCGTTCAAGGTCAATGCGGTCGCGCGCTGTTGCCAAGACACGAGGTCCACATACGTCGTGTACGCGCGGCCAAACGCGTTTGGCTCGCAGCCATCGAAACCATCCTTCGGCGTTATTTTTCATTATTATTTTTTATTTTTTTTCCCATTCTTATTTCCTTTCGACGTATCGCTCGTATCTGTAGTACGTTTTTTTATTGTTTCTCCCCGCGCTCCTCGTCAGGCGCTTACGTCGAAATACGACGACATCTTCGGCGCCCTCGCCGCGCCGTCCGACGACAAACCGCTCGTCCTACCGACGCCACTCGTCCCGTTTGTCGAAACCCACATAACCGGACACTACGCGTGCGCGTAATGTCCGGTTATGTGTGTTCCACACTGTTGCGATTACGTTCACTTGGTCGCCACTACGTACGCCGTTATTGTCATCAAAACGAAGTTGTGTACGCGAATCGATCGGTTGATACCGGTCGCTAGTCACCAAAGATCAGTCGATTTCGCGGATGAAACCTTTTCATAAACGTTCAGCGGTTCGGGTGCGTTCGTGTGCTCGATCGTTAGAAGAAATAAAAAAAATGAGAAAAAAAATTCGTTCCGAAAGCGTAGACGCGCACTCGTGGTACGTAACGGTGACGGTGTATTTCGAGAAAAATCGTGTACCGTTCGTGCGTGTGCGTATCGACGCGATTAGGATATTGTTATATGTCATCTGAGTGGTTTCTAAACGCTGCAGCGATGTATTCATACAACAACAATACCATGTAGATACGACGGCAGCGGCGGACGAACACAATATTAATAATAATAATAACAATCCAATGGCGTGTAACGTACGGCGCGGCGATAAATTTCCGTGGTCACGATCGCATCGATCCTCCCAGCGACGGAACAAATTACACACCAGCGCGGCCGCGGCTGCACGGTCTAACCCCGCGTGCGTCCGGCGGTGCGCGGGCTCCCGGGATTCATTCATGAGCGATGACCGGCGATCGTTCCATTCTTAAAGATATCACGCACCGCACCATTGTCCGCCCGGACTATGCATATCATTATCAGGTACGCGGTTACCGCAGCATACCGCGCTCGAGCGTCTCGCACCGCGGTGTATTATGCGCGTGTATACGCACCAGCACCGTGCACGGGTGAAAATCGACAGCAGCCGTATTACTCACTCGGAAGTTTTGCATTAAACACAGATTTGTCTAATTCTTCCGCTGGCCATCCACAGCCAGTACATATATATATACACATTTATTTATTATATGCCACCTCTAATCCGATATATATTTATCAATCGAGCGTCTGCGTTGTACGCGTATAATACGTATATACATATAAATACGCGCGGTCGTCGATCAATTTCACACGTTTCGCGCAGCAATAACACCTATACATCGCGTGCATTAATATATTATCGTGGTGGCTCGATTTCACCGCACGCCAAAGACGACTGTATACGTATATACTTATAGGTGAATATAGGAAGTGAATACGTGACATTTATAAATCGGCAGGACCTACTTTATAGATATCGTTTTTGGTAACCAACCCCTACGAACCGCAAACGGATTCAATCCTAATGCACACACACACACACATATATATAAATACATGTGTACACAAGTCAAGGGTTGTGCGCGTACTACGCGTCCATTATATAGGCGTAGAGTATACACTCAGATTGTAGGTACTTCGCGCATAATACTGGTGATCATGTAGTAAGGTTCTGTATCATCATTCGTCCTGAAAACTTCGAAGAATGATCATTGACCGTCTGAAATACGCACATATTATACATTTGTGGAGTTTTCTGTGAAATGAAAATAAAATGCCGTTCACCATCGATTGCCATTTGAGCAGCAAAAGTTTTTGAAAAATACTATGTAAATACATACTATTATTGAATCCACGTGTACGGGATCATTCGAATAGTAAACGTGAACTTTTCTACTACGTTGCGACTATGTGCGTTTCCGAACACGTTACGAAATTTTTTTATCGTTCAACAAATCATTTTATTTTCTTTAACATTTGTTTATTATTAAAATCTGATGAACTTTATATCGAACTTTAGCCAAGAACTTAAACAATATTGTTCTGTAAACCATGCGTTGCAGATCGACAACAAACATGATTGCTGCCACTCTTACGCAAACCGTCACATCGATTGTGACCGACAGACCGCGATGGCCATCGTAGAACGCAATATCGAACATTGTATTATCACATAGTCCGCTTACAAATAATTCCGTGCGCGTCTGAAAACGATAATTATTATTCATAGCCGAGTGCGTTTTATTAAAAAAAAAAATAAATCAACGGTACCGCGTTAACGCACGAGAAAATATAGCAATAATCGTGTCGAGGGATTCGTTTGCGTGTCGTATCGACAACTGCTTTGGGATGGATCACTAGTGTGATCAGAAGCGCGCGTATACTGTTCGTGTGCTTATCGTTTGGCGTACCGTCACCGATTCACTTTCGCTATCATACTTGCAGCACCGGTAACCGTAAACCCCGTGCGTGCAAACCATCCGACGTTCTCATATTGCAGTGGCGCAGCCAAGACCGACTCACTCCCTTAGAATTTTTTATTGTCAATGTTTTAATCACGGTTAAGACCTATTGACAGAGCTGGCGCTACGATTTCGGGGCCTCGTGTAAAATAAATGAAACAATAAGCGACAACTACTGTTAGCAATAATACATTCATCGTGGCCAATAACTAGTATTTACGTAAGCGCAGTACGTACATCGGTACTGTTTTCCAAAATATTTCTGTGGTTCGAAAAACATAATATTACTATTGATTACGTTATCTTTTCTAAATTCTAATATTTGTTGATTTGTTCTTTTGTAGTGAGCTCCGTTGTCCGCGGGGCTCTGTGCATGTGTACCAGTTGCACTGCCCTTGCGCCGACCCTGCCTATGGACTATAGCTTATAAAACAACATAACCTATGCATCCTTGACATTTTTAAGCCGCCCTCCGCCTTTTTTGAGCTCAATTCTGCTATTGATTTTATATCATCATAATTTCCTAAGAAGGTGAAGTTCGCGCGAAGTCGTAGAAGCATGTTCACGCAGCATGGTTTATATCTGGCGCGTGAATGTTATATGACGTGCCAGCGCCGATAAAAGCTGTTCGATACGTTCACTGTGCAGCACGTTTTTTTATTTTTTACCACCCAAGGTCGACCGCCGCACATGGATACGTTGTTATTTACAACCTGATGGTGATACGACGATAAAGGGGCCAAGATCGGCAGGATATCAATCTGCGGTGAACCGCGTATGATGCTTATATAATTATTGTACAATATACACGCGTATGCCTACATTCTATTTAAAGTTGACGTGACAGGGTGTCGGTTTGTTCCGACTTCGAAAAGTATACCTAATAACAAGCGTTTAATAATATTTATTCTTCCGATCACGATCATGTCGTGCCCACGCTCGAATCTATCTAACGAAAACGTAATTATTACGTATTCGTATTAATGGATTCCGTGTTGTTTTTTTTTTCAGCCGGCGTTAGCAGATCTGAGAAGCAAAATATTGGTCAAACTCATCACATTCTAATCGTTGGTTGAATTACGCTACGTGTTAAGAAAAATAAACTTTATACCTATTCATTTCGTTCGCAGAAAATTGAAAGTTGTATATTTTGAAGAATAACCGCCGATGATATCAGCGTACGCGTAACCACATACATGTGTATAATATCGATTATAACCTTTATAAATTAATTATGTTTAACACGAGGACGCGTCATCGGTATTCTTATTATTACACATCATCGTTTTGGTCCGTAACCGCAAAACCCTGTGTTGTCGCGATTTCTTCATCAAAAAACCAGACGGGTTAAACATGCCGCGTGCAGACGAAGATATTTTCGACGCTAGCAAACAGAATTAGCCGAGAAAAGATTGATTCTTTTAATCGTTTATCAATTCATCCGCGTCTCGACTGTGGTAGATACGTTGTAATTATTACCGTTATATAATACGGTGTAAAATAAGAAAATTATAACGATATAACATTGCACAAATAATAATAATAATATTTATTGACATAAAAATAGAAATAATTTATAATATAATTAAAACTTTGGTTCCGTCGGGAATGTTCGTTGCTTATTTTTTTAAACAATAAGAATGAATGTATACATCATAAATATTATGTTATGTAAATATAAATTAAAATAGGATGATTTTATTGAATCTACGGTGTTGATATGTCTCTTACAACAATAACATGGTGTAAAATTAGATGTATTAAATTCTAATGATGCATTTGCCAAGAGTAGTAGAACACAAAAAACAGGTTTAATATTACGTTTTTCCTTAGCAATATAATTGACATTAACTGCAGTTTGTAAAATGTGATTCGTTTTCGAATTGTGAAACGTGCGTACATCGTAATAATATACTTACTTGCACTACAAGTGATTCAACAAGTGCCGGTAATCATTTACAGTTTTAACCGTGTAGGAAATCTAACTCTCCGGGCGTCCGCATGGTTCGACCGACCACGTTGTGCAGGTCCTCCGCTGCGTTTGTCAACAAATACATTGTTGACAAAGTGCATTGTTGCGTACCGACGTGACTGCGTGTTCACCGGCACCTGGTTATATGTACGTTTTTTATTCTTAAAACGTACATTATGCAATTCGTTTCACTGCATACTGCACTATGCGAGTTGGAGGCACATGAAAAAAAAAAATGTAGCCACCCGGACGGCTCACACTTCGGTACAGAATAATATGGAGCTGCGGTCGAATTTCAGATCAGTCCGCGAAAAACACTGCGCCCGATACAGCGGTGCACCGGAGCCCGCAAGAGCGGATATCGGTTGGGCACGAAATCGTTCGTACGGGACCTCGGCAGTAGTTTCTCTCCTATTGTTTGTACACATTTTTATTCGAAAACAATTGCCGGTTCGAAGCGTAATGGCAGCGGCGCACTACATAAAAACACTTAACCGCAAACGGCAACACCAACAACAACAAAAAACAACAATAGTAGTAATTGGCGAGCGTCTCGTCCGCCGCACCGTTGCCGGACGCGAAATTTGCACGTTTTTCGTCCACGTACTTTTTACGACCGAAAATAATCGTCGTTTCGCTTTACGGACATGTCCGCGCTCGTATCCTTATCTCGCCGTGTTCCGCCGACCGGATCGGTCTACGGGAACCCGAAGGGGGCCATACCCGTTAGCCGGCCTTCGTGTACGCAACGCGCATAAATCAACACGCACGCAGTAGGTGCCTACTGCGGCGTGCGTATCCGCAGAGCCTATCGTCGGATCGCGAACAACACGTGACGGTCAATCGAAACGATCGCTGCACATCGATCACGGTTTCGAAACAGTGCCGCGTATAACACCGTCGGATTCTTGATCGGATCGCACACGGCTTTCGCGGTTGTCGCGCAGAACGGTACCCCCCTTCGACACCAAAACGAAAATGATTGTTTTCGTAAAAACGTACCCGTAACAATAGTATTCGAACAGGGTTTTCGCTCGGTTCACATCCGGTTGTCTACGGATTGCGTTCCGTGGAGCAATCGACTGTGACACGGGCACTGATGTGAACATTTGTCAGCTTAAAAAATTACTCTAACGATGCGTGCGAAGATGGTTATTTTTTTTCTTTCTGAACTCAAGCACGTTCGTAGTATTCGTTTTGTGAACGGTACATGGAGGAGGATGTAATATCGTAATATGCTCTACGCACTAACTTTTTATTGACTATTGGAATTATTTGCGTTAACTTTTTCGCTTTTACTAGAAACCTACTTATGACAACGAACCCACCGTGCAACGGATGCGTGTACCCGATAACATAAGAAACCGTGTTATTCCCTATCGGAATGCCTACCGATCGTAAGGAGACATCTGCGCGTGCCTCTGGTTCTTTGTGTCCGTGACACACACACACACACACACACACTGACTCACGCGCAGCAGAAAAAGACGTCGTCATATGTATGGACTGCACCTGCGTTTTTTTCGGATACACGCAGTCGCGGTGCGTACCTGTATGGGTAAGGTGCGGATATCTTAACGCGGATTCCCGAGGAAACCGTTGAGCGCATTGTCTGCTGATTATGGGTCTAAATATTAAACTGATGTTTTAATCAACAATCGGAAAAATTATACCACGTAATGCTGCGGCAAGTCGTACGCGCACGCGCACCTTTACGTAAGCGCATACCAGTTCTATGCGAGCAGGTACGCCGTATAAACGCTGCAATAATCGGAGACGTGTGTACACGTGTACGTTTGTATTATTACGAGGAATATAATATGCTGTACACCATAGCTGCTGCCATACAAGCGAGCGCGCGGAACGGATAATCGCTGTACACATATAATTATTCCGCGGGGAGATATGAGTTTCTCGGATGTCAAAACGACCCGGTGATTTGTTGCTCCGTGGATCCCAAGGCTCTAGAGCCCAAGCACACCACGCACATACACACGTGCAAACTTACTTGAAATCTTTCACTGTGTGTGCCTCTCTCTCTCTCTCTCTTTCTCTTCCTCTCTCCGTCCCTCAAACGTGTATATTTATGACGAATAAAAACAAAAAATAAAGGTGTGATAATGATGGTTTGCCTAATCGTTGGCACAGGTGACCGGGTGACGTTGCCAACGGCGAACATTATACGGACTCGGGTTGTATAATATACTCGCAGCGCGAGCGCGTGCCCGGTTTCCATATGTATATATGTTTTTTTTTCGCTCGTTTTTTTCCCCCCATAAATATTCGTTTTGCAACCGCAATTATTTATATTTCGGGTCGACTTTTGACCGCGGCCGCAACCTCGCCTTGCGCGTGCAACGCTCGAACCCTCGTCGCGTCATCTTCGCAGCAGCGTCTGATCAATTTCGCCGCTCAAAATTACTGCACGAATACGATATGCGTACATCGTATTGTTGTGCAGCCGTCGACTGACGACCACGGGCAAATAATCGGTGTAGTAACGGCGCGTACACAGTTTCCAACCACGGACGACCGTAATCGCGGATTTATAGAGAAGTCGAGAGGACGTGAAATCCAACGGACTCGCTAATACACGTGTACGGCTGTGCGTTTAGTATCATGTATCCGTGGAGTATGAACACGCACCAATTATGTAACAGCAGTACGTCGTTTCGGACGTTCTTAATGTGCGCACACGTTTTCTATGGACAGTTAAAACGTACAATTTCGTTTCGCAGCACACACATCTCGTCGGTCGTGTACGATAAATCTGAATAGAGCGGCAAACTGTTTACGACGGGGTTACAGGTCGAGTCCGTTTTAAGAGTTACTTTTTTTTCTTCACTTATTCTTTCTACTCGTTTTTGTGAATATTGTCCGTTTTCAATACGTAAAAATATCGTTCGTAATTGATAACTGAAAACAGACGATTATCTGTTTCACGTGTGTGTTCGGCATTGTTGGACATGACTACCGGAAAAAAAAATAATAAAACGAACGAACGCGTCATCCGATCGCATTGGACGTAGTACACAGAAGTTGTCTTACGATTGCCATCCGGATGATCGAGCACGACGTGCGATGCGTTTTCGGTTTGTCGGAAGAATACCTACGGCCTTTGCGCCGAACTGAAACGGTATCTTGCCGCGCAACGTTACAGCGTCCCGTTCGAATCACGGGCAGGTTACGTTGTAGTGCTCACGCTCGGACGGGACTCGATACGCACGTGATCGCGTATACAGACGTCGGATTCGATTTTTCGCTAGATGAAATATTATATAGTCGATTATAAAAGTAATACATACACACCTATATATGACCTGTGTGCGAGGCATTCCCCCTCCCCCCGTACATCGCGAATCCGCGAATATCCGCGACCGCAACGTATCCTACGACAACCTCTCAGAACAACGCAGTGAGATATTGTTAGTCGTGCAAACGAGAAAAATCGTTCAGTCCGTTTAATGCGTACTTCACGTGTACCTGCGGCTTTCGGGTAAGCGCACGTGAAATAATAACGCTAAAATACAATTTATATGATTGATTGACGCAAACATAATACCGCCCGCGCGCTCCGCGAACGTAACGTTGTTATAACAATACTATGTTTGCGTACCTAAAGCTAAAGAAAATAAAAAATAACAATAAAAAAATAAAAATAAAAGAGAAGAAAAAAACCTTTTCCCTATTCCGTTTTTAAAATGTATACGACGACAGCGGTGAAAAATAAAAAAATAAAGTGTTTTACGTGCGAAGACAATAATTATAATACTGCATGTACATACACTGTAATGTATGCACAATGTAATGTTGTGCTCGTATGTTTGTGTATGCACGTATGTAGTAGCTAGTTGATTTTAACGAGCTAAATAATTAAATTAGTCCATCGTGCGCGATTGCAATAATTATAGTGTTTATCCGTTTAAAATAAATATCACTGTGAACGCCACGCACTGCAAATTGCGTATAATTTTTGTTCACGTCTCCAGAACCACGTCGAATTACCATTATTTGTGCGCGCAACCAAACCCGAACCACCGCTCCAACGTTTACCGCCCCTTTGCAGGTAACGTTGATTCCTAATTTTTTCTCGCGTTTCCTATTGTTTGTTTCGTGTCGAACACATAATTGTTACTGTTTTTATCAATTTTTTTTCCTTCCGTTTTTTACGCTCGTTGTATATATATTATTGTTTTATAATATTATGATTGTGATATATTTCATCACGAGTGTATCGTAGACGCAGCGCATCGCCCATGCGCGATAAATAAATATTAACGACACACGATCTCGGGCTGCCATAGCGTTTTGGGACCACGAAAAACACAATGTTTCCAATCATAGTTTTATTAATTTTGGTCTTTAATAAAATAACTGTACGAAGTGTACCTCCTATACGTTCCTAATTGCGTTAACGGAACAACCTACATGACTTTCACTTTTATTTCATGCGCTACCGCAACGTCGATCCGAGACGGCGGTGTTTCATTGATTTTTATAACGTTTATTATTATTTATTTTCAACAAGAAATTTGTTTGAAGATCGGAATTCTTTGCGGCGTATCCTATGAAAAGTAAGTGCACTTCTAAGGAAAACCGGTGTAAAAATACCATAGAGTTGTACACCGGTATAAAATTGCGGTGATTGTTTATGATACACGCACGACTTCGACTAATACGGCTTTACTAATGTAAATAAGGAAATCATTGTAATGAAATATAAAAAATCACTTAAATCAAGTTGTAGGTATTAGTATTATTTCGAATACATTCGTTTTGATTTTCATCCACCCATTGTTTTTCCTATTTTTCTATTACGTTTCCCTATAACTATATATATATATATATATTTATATTATTGTTTGACACACGCATTTTTTTGACAAATCAACTTTATATCACAGGTGTTCATCACTCGATAGTTGGACCCGTAGCATTGGTTAAATACAAAATAAAACGCGTTTTTTTTTTTTCACAATTATGTCATCCCGTCAAGAGTTCAAGACAAGTGAGGATTATTTCAACAAATTATACCTGTCAATTGAGTAAATATTAATTATTGACCCACTGCTATAGCGAATCACGAACGTTTTTCGTCTAACGTGGGTGGGTGTACCTAGTTCACTCATATATATTATGTACGTGGCGAAAAAAAGATGAAAATTATTACCGTATAATTTACGCTCATGCGAAATATGGGACTTGACAGTTATTACAGAATGCACGACACATTTTGCACGTTAAGTATAAATTACGATTTACAAAGATAAAAACGCCGTGTGTGTGTGTGTGTGTGTGTGTGTGTGTGTAAGTATAGTTATATATAAAATTGTTAAATGTTTTTAATGTGTACGAATATAATCGTATAACACACGCGACAAAGGTGAACTGTTCGCAGTCTATTAGACGGATTATTCAAAGATACATTTATTTTAATAAGTGGTTCACGAAAGTTGTTTATTTTTATTGTAAACGTTCGCAACTTTACGATCAGGTATCCCGGACCGATTAGCCAATCGTCTAAGCCATGATGGTGATGCGCGTACACCGTTGCAGGTACAATAACAATTGCATTATAAAAATATATACTTTATAAAAATAATAATACGCATTCACAACGCGTAAATGATATTAAAAGACGTATTACCGCGTACACATTTCAATGTAAACAACAACTACGATGACGTACCCACTGCAGTTTGAAATACCGTGTGTATGCACGCGGTGCCACGATGTAACATAACTTACTCACGTTTGCAGCGCACGTTGCAATTGCAAAAACAGTATTAATAAGCTTGCAACAATATATTTATTTTTTTCAGGGATACCGATCTTGTAATACCGACACAATAGTACCCCGGTCAGTCTAAAGGCTACACCGGCGTCGTCTCGAAAGGGGGAAGACAAAAGCGCCAAAACAAGATGAAAAAAAACAAACCGTAACCTACGAAATCACCAAAATCCTATTTACCTGTGCGCTACAAAAAGTGAAAAAAGTTGCTTTGATAGATCAACTAATTTATTAAAATAATTTATATATCTTTTTTTAATTTTATGTTTATTATTATTTACGAATTATTGACAGTTTTAAATATTGTTAAAGATTTTTTATATTTTTTGTAAACAATTTATAAAATATTAGTTTTGTTGCAAATGATATGTCCTTTTTGCACATTCAGCACGTATGGTATGTACAGCCATAACAGGTGTTTAATATTGGATAATTAGCGTTTATGTCTTACACATTTTGGCGCAAATAATATGTAATTTTCGCACTTTCAGCGCTTATGTCACATACCCGTCTCGAAACCTGTATAACCAATAGTCAACGAGTACGATAGTGATGCGAGAGAAAAAAAACACTTCTCACTACCTACGATGATATTACTTTACACAACACTGAACAATAATAACCGCTGAAACGTCTGAATAATAATCGCTTTGACATTGTCAGTTTTATTCGCGAATCGATCCACATTGTAACACACAATCGTTGCACCACTACGTTTCTACATTTCCTACAACGCAGTAGAACAGTTTACAATATAATTATAATATACATTTATGTAAACATTATGTGTTGGCATTTGCTGTGTACTCGTATTGTGCAATCTATCCGAATTGTAAGAACGATACAACGGGGTGCAAAGTTTACAACGAGTGGCAGAGAATCCGCACCCGGTGAGTTGACGTTTTACTTCAGGTTTTACTTGCAAGGGATCTTCAATTTAACGGACTGATGCGGAAAACGTACCATTCCTTCTTTGCAATCTTTGGAGTCAACTATTAGGTATTTATTTCGATTTTCGACTGCTTATCGTTACGATCGTAACACGATATTATCAAAGATCCAATTAATTTATATTGAGTAGCTTTCAATTTTTGTTTTTAGAACTTGTGGACCTTGAACATATTTTGTATACAGTATTTTAATCGAAAAGCTTCGTGTTTTCGAGTGATTTATATTTTATATTTTTAAAACTCGCAGATATCTGCACATTCTTATCAGAGTTTATTTCACCCGGTACTCGTATTGGTATCCATATGCATACGAGAATTTGTTGTTGTTATGGGTTTTCTGGCCTTTAAGACCATTCCGTACAATAAATCGTCCTCCGCCTGTCATTGTTTTCAGTTTAACAGCTAAAACTTGGATCTATTGCTTTAACCTTTCTCTTCACATAATCTTCCCATTTCAGGTCTGCTCAGTCATTAATTCATAATTTTAATCATCGCATTATTTTTTCTCCACACATTTCCGGGTCACATTAACCTTCTTTTTGCGGTTTCCCTTCATATGCATGGTTTTTGGAATTATTTTGGAGCTTTTCATTGTTTCGTATTCTCCATTCCCCGGTTCATAAATCCTAATACGGTCTATAGATTCACCTAAGTATTTTTTTTTTCAAAACTTCTCCGTCTTTCTTAGTGCCCATGTTTCTGAGCCGTATAAAATTATGGTACGTAATAATATCGTAAACATCTCAATTTTTTGGTTTAAAGATAATGGATTTTAAAAAGGTATCAACCAAAAAGAAACATTTTTCCGACAGTTGTTTTCTTCTTGATATCTCCGCTTTTAAATCGTTGTCTTGAGTTAAAAGAACTTTGCTAAGTGCCGGAATCGTGGTACCCCGTAGAAGAAATGTGAACGAGAGTTTAGGCCGGGTTAAAACACGCCGTATATTTATGCGTATACGAAATCAATGTTCATTTCTACAAACGAAAATTGATAACGATTATTGGTACTTACTACGGAAAGCGACTCAGTCCGCGAATATAAAGGTTAATAACAAGATGACCAGATACCGTTTCAGTTTCGACCTGAGCTCGGAGTCCGCGCACGAAACGCGTTCGCGTATTCATAACTGCAGTCAAACGGGGCACTACGCGCATCAAACAGGCGTCTGCCGCGCACGATAATAATTGTAGTGATAATCGCGCTGAACAAACGAGCCTTCGTCGCCTCGCTTATTGTTGTACGTATCCGACGGGTATTACAGTCCCCTCGCGTCCGATGCCCGTAATGATATATTTATACGCGTACACGTGTAATTTTATCCTGAGACGTTGACGGCGAGAAAATGCGACGATAGCAGAACAACCGACTGCAGCGACACGATACACGTATGGCACAGCGATGGCACTAGTTTTTAACATAATAGTGTACACTTATTATTACGTATACGAATATGTAATTTCAAATTTCACTCGCTCGTTACTATAATAATAATAATAATAATGACAATATACAACTAGTATGCGCGCGCGCGCGTGTGTGTATGTGTGTGGATTGTTAACTGGAACAATGAACGGTCGTTTTCTGCCCACGCGCGAAAGGACGCGAGAGGCGCGCGTGTACCTGTCGCGTTTATCACACACACACACACACACACGTACATATTATATGCTATGTCGTGTATATGGGACGCCGGGGCGTACCGATATTATACACTCGCATGCTATACAGTTAGGCGAAGCAAACGTGTCCTGCCGCGATACCGGGCACATTATAAGGACTCGATAGATCCATGTCCTGTACGGTGTTTATTATTTCGATATCTCTCTCTCTCTCTCTCTCTCTCTCTCTCTCTCTCTATCTCTCTCTCTCTCTCTCTCTCTCTCTCTCTCTCTCTCTCTCTCTATCTCTCTGACACTCGCACCGCTGTTCTCGTGTTTCTTCAGATGATCGTTGTTTTCCGTACGTGTACAACACCAGCTACGTACGATAAGTGCGCGTACCATTCACCGCACGCACGCGTAGGTACTCTGTCATTACCGGGGCGGAGTGATTGCGTCCGTATGGACGTGCACACACATACCGCACGCGCGAGTACATAAATCGTACACGAATAAGACGGAGTATAATGGCCGGGGCGTGGAGACGCGTGTGCAAGGCTAATAATAATGATGTCGAAGATGACGATGAGATGTGCAGTGTACCGGCGACCGCGCTCTCCGTCACGGTGGACGCGCGTGTGCCGAGAGTACCAGAGGCGGCGGAAAGGGGGGAAAAAATGAAAAAAAAAAAAATTACGTACAAAACGATGTTGATAATAATATAATTGTGCAAACGCGACGCGGTGAGCGCGCATGGACGGCCGCGGTCGTAGCCGTCGGACGTGTGCCGAATGGGATCGGAACTCTATACGTCACAATACGTGTGCTCGGTGATGACGACGATGACGATGATGATGATGATACGCGTCATCGTGACGAACGGCAGAGGACTAACCCGCGACGATCGTTTCGCACTCGAGTTCGGCTTGAACATCTCATTGCACTCTTAACGCCCAGCCAAACGTCCCGACAATGTCAAAACGATCGTCCTTCCGTCGGACGTTTCCTACGTTCATCAAATATTGTTTCTAGTAAATAAATAATTAGCTTTGGCTTTTGACGGTACTCGTCGATCGTACGTCAATTTTCTAATCCTTTTTCACGCCTGTACCCAAACAACTTCCTCGTTCAGAGGACGTGGCCGGCTACGCACTTAAGAGTTTTATTTTCGTTTATACGTCGGTATTATTTTTTCGGTGTTACGATTCATATATCATACGGTTTTATAATCGTTGACGGTTGACGCTTGTAAGCTTGCACACGGTATAGATGTTTAAGTAAACGTCTCGGAAGATGTTTTTTTACCCGAAAACACTTTGACGAACTTACCCGTACGATCTCGCTGGATTTTTTATTATTATTCTACTATTCCGATTTCTTATAGCTCCATTTTACGAGCGCGGAGGTTCGATGTCCCGGGAACGGGTTAAGAGAAACGTTGGGACCGAAAGCGTGAACTGCGAGCTCGGACGATAGTGAATGTTTGAACTCGAAATTCCGAGGTAGTGGGAATAGAAACATGCCACGTCATGTAGGTAGACGGCAGTCGGTTTGATAATTCCGATCGTTACGCCGGGAGGTGGTCGGCTCCGGAGTCTCGAGATGGTAAGCGGCCGGTATACGCTTTTAATAACATGCTGTCCGGACGCGGTATTCGCGGTATCCTCGGTAGCACGTGAGAACGGGCTATATTCGTATGGGTAACTTAAAACCTCGCCCGCCGCAGAGGCATTTTGTCCGCGTGCGTGCGCGCGTACACAATTGTCCGGAAAGACGCGTCGCGGCGCGTGTGCAATTACGCCCGAGAAGAATTTCAAGTCGTCTCCCGGGTAATCTGCCGGGCAGATTTATGCGCGTCCGGCCATGTGTAGGCATGTGTATACGTACCCGTCTGCGGTGCGTCAAAGACGATTCGGAATGTATACGGCCTCGGCGCAAGACGGCGATACGGAGTTGGGTGCACGCGGCGACATGGTGCACCGTAGCTGCACCAGGTTGGGTTAAATGTAATGCGTTGCGTACGGGTGTTCGGTGTGCACGTTGTACGTGTACGATTCGTGTGATGTTGGTGTGCGGGGAGTGGGAGTAGTGAGTTGGGTTGGTTACTTGAAAAAAGTAATTAGTCACATCACTATTCGTTGCTCATCACTTAAATTTAACGATATCGTACATACGTTACCCAAATCAAATTGCAATGGAATCGATTCAATCAATTAAATCTTTAATTATCAACAGAAAAATTACTACAGTACTTTCAGGTTAAAATTGAAAAAAAAAATACGGTGCACACATTTATTAGTATAATTTTTTATATACACATTTTTAAATATAATATATTATATAATATTATTATAGAACCAACATGTTTTCGTTGAAAAGTTTGTTAAATTGTAGATACCTTTATCTGCAATACGTCGTATCAGAGATATTACTTACTTAAAACAATTTCCATTATATTTTCGTTGCACAATGAGAACTGTTGTGAAATAACGTAACGTATTACTATAAAAGTAACGGCGTTACTTTCCGTTACATTACTACCGAATACTGGTAGTAAGACATTCCCTTATGCGTACCGAACGCCGATGGTATGCGATAGTGGTCGCGAAGAGGAACGCGGTAGACTTACTTATGCTACTGGTCAGACCATCTCTGCGCTATACATACCCTTATTAAAGCCACCCGATCAATGTTTATAATTCTATTGCCAAGGACTCGTTGATCTCGTAAATTAATTAATTTACATACATTTATCAGACGAGCAATACAATGATATTTATTATTTAATGTTTAAACATGGTAATTTTGAGGTATACACCTGAATATTAGATCGCAACGTTGAACGTTGATGATCCGAAATGACGGACGGATATGACGCACGTGAACTTACTTGTTGAGATGTTAAGTTTAAGGTACTCGCAGTAAGATGATTGACCGTTGAAGTAGTCGAACAATATTTTATTTGATATTTGAGAAGTTGATTAGGCTAAAAACGGAGAAGTGTTAGGCTTGCATAAAGTAACCGTTACGCCCCCCTCCCCTTTTATCCCTCTGCTGATATCTAGGTAGGTCCTATAGTCCTATACTTACCGAATAGTATACACCGAGGTATATGCAAAAATCGAACATTGTTTTTTCTCAATTAATAATTCCTGATAGTCGAAACATTGAAATACTCGATACAACGGCTCGAAACATTTTCTCGTGCAATGCATTGTAATATTTATCACGTATATGACAGAACCACAACACTTTGATCGCACGTGAACGATTTTTCCCATATCGTACACTAACGGTGGACAATAATTAAACACAGTTACTGAGTTACAAAAGAGTTTCAAGAGTTACCAATATGAACAGTATTTATATAACTCTTTATTTATGTAACTCCGTGGTCGTATCACTGGAACTCGTTTCGCAACGAAACCAAAGAAGAATGTTTTTTTCAATTTTGATACGCAATTTTTTTTTTCGTGTTCCGGTAAACATTTGTAGTACGTGTTGACTAATGAAAACGATTTTCCAAAGTTTCAAAGAAGGAATTAAAAACAACAAGCTTCCAACCAACTGTTACTCTTTTTTCGTGTACGACCAATCCAGTTGTTGATGTTGCACGAGTGCTGAAACTCGTAACTATGTATACGTCGAAAAGTCCGGAGAAATATCTGTTCGACTCGATCGGGCCGCCACGACCGTTTTCCTCGGGCCCGCGCAGTACCAGACGTGAAGGCGCTCCGAAGGAACGTTACGCTACAATGAACGTATAAGTACGCGGGGAAATCCGCGGCGCGCGGTGGTCCAGGTGCAGCAGCCGCGGTACATATCTTCCCGCGGAGACCCATAGCAGAAAGGTGTATTTACTGCACAGGTCGCCGTCTTTAATAAAATTACAATAACAATAATAATACGTGGTACTATGCAAATGTCGCGGCGCAAGCGGGAAATGCGCGTACCGCAGCAGCGGCACCCCGGGACTCACGGGCGTCGGGCTATTTATTGTTACATTGTTAATTCGTTTGGACGGTAACAGTCGAAAAAATAACCACGTGTACGTGCGGTTATAACGCATATTATAATACGATAAACACACACGCACACACACACATATATATATATTGTACGCACACATAGGTAGGTGGGTACCGCGGCACTTTTACACACCCGCGAGACGGATATAACAACGGGCATATTTCTTTTCATTTTATTTTTAATTTTTTTTTATTTCGAATTTCGACGTACCCGTGTTCCCACATGTGTGCTAGCTCCGACGTGTACGCAATATTTATATATGTACGACTACCACGCCGAATTATTTTATTATTATTATTATTGTACGTGTGTACGAGGTACGGTGACGACGGGGACGCGGAAATCCCCGACCGACAATCTCGCGAACGGTGCCTCCTACTCGTATTATATTATTATTGTCGTCGTCGTCGGTTAACGGGCGGATCAGGGTGTATGACGATAAACGGAGTTGCAATTAACGCGTGCACTTCGTATGCGTGTGTGTGTGTGTGTGTGATTATATCGAGTCGCCTTAATACACTCCGGCCGTCGCCGAACTTCCGGTCGTCTCTGGGGTCGTGAATACCCACACTTTCGTCTCTCTCTTTCTCTTTTTTCTTTTCTGTTCCGGTACACGACCTATAGTTGCGTGCTTGCGCGTACTCTAGTCAGCTTACCTACACTAGGGCATACGAACCTACACCTAAGTTGACTATCGATTTTCCGCGCAGGACAAATGTGTGCGAGCAATGCGCGCCGTCTCGCGAGGAAACGTTTCGTCGTCGTATTCGTGGACTTTATACCCATTCCGAAATCGACCAACTCGACGATATAATCGACATGAGTCTCCGACGATTGATAAATTTTCCAAAATGTCAACTATATATGTGTGTACCGTATAATATATGTGCATGTGTGCCATTGCGTTTTCCGATCAAAAAACTGTTTGAGCTTGTACGCGAGTCGATCGATTCATCAATACTTTATTAACATATATATATATATAATATATATATATATATATATATGTGTTTATTTATTTGTTACGGGCCGGAAAACCAATATAGTTCACAAGACATTTGAATCTAAGTTAGTGTTACTTACTATGCGTTTAGTCACAAGACGAGTTAGTGCACAAACAACGTATGCAATAAAATATACCAAATAATAATGATAAAAAACATATATATATAGTATATAGTAACTATAGTAAACGATGAGAGCGCGTGCAACAAAATCAACACCAAAAATAACAATATCGGCTGTAGAACAAGTTCGAGTATTCATTACCGAGGCACATCCTTCTAGCGACTTAGTCGACTTAGTCGATGGATGATGACTTCCGCAATTTTTTTCACCGTACACCGTCAATTACATGCGATAACTAGAGACCATTCCGAAAGATGGACTCGACAACCAAATGTACATACATTTTCTGAATGATGTTATATGTTCGCATCGGCTTCCGACCGATTCCGGTCGGTCATTATGACGGAGAACAAACACTGTGTAAACAAAATTGATACGCAGCAACACGCTGTTCGTAAATTATGTTAATACGATCACGTTTTGTGGATCAAGATAATCGAATGTGCAACATGTCTCTGTACACAGTTATATCATTCCACGTTTGTCCTGCGCGTGAATTCGTATCGCATAATACCTAGTGTATCGAAAAAACAAAAGGGATAAGAACTCGCGAAAACTTTATAATCAAAATTAATCCCCAAAAAGATCGTCAAGTTCTTAAAAAAGTTTTTACAATTTTAAGCATACATATACTCAGCTCTACATGGATCTCTTGAAGTCAAATACGTGTTTGCCATCTGCGAATACCAATGTTCGGAAACTGTGAATATCATCCTGGAAACGTATCGAGTTTTCTAATATTATTTATTCACGATATACGAGAGTCCGCAAATACTGATCAGTAATTGTACTCGGGAGAACGAAGTCTAATGGACTTCTTCGTCACTTCCTCTAACTTAACTTTTAGATGTACCGCAACTCACGTTCCGTTGGTTTGATCATTTTTGTTCTCCTAACGAGTCGACTGTCGACGAGATGTCACTCCATAAACTTTTGTTAGATAGCCGTGCATTTAATTTTTCCAAAACTCTCATTCTCTTACATACTGATAGATCATTTCCGGTAACTCTTTGAATTTCGGTTTTAGTTTCTAATTTGTTGGCCGAAACGTAAATCTTTTGCGTTTAAAAGCGAATAAATTATTAAAATCCACTAATAGATTTCATTGCTCTGGCACTATTTATTCGGAAAAATTCTATAATCCTCTGGAAGTACATTGGTTATGAAAATTTGAGACACTTTTTACCAATAAGTTTTGAAGTAAATTCACTTAGACGATTGGAGTTGTCATAGTATTAAGTACCAACCAAACAAACGGTTATTTAAATGTCTTACAACAATAGACAATACACTAAACGTCACGTAGTCCTTGGTCTACTCTAGGACTTGGGTTTTCGGTTGGATTGTTCGACCAAGGTATACTATTACAGTGCGTTTTTTGCCGACCAAAACGCTTTCGTTAAAACAAGAAAATGAATTTATTATGACATTTGAGATGATACTTCGTAAAGTTTCACTCGCGAAAATAATATACGCACACAATTTCAACTTACATGTTTCAGTTGCTTTGCAACAAACGTAGATTAGTCGCATAAATATCGTACACACGACCGTGGACCCAAAGACGTTTTGATGTCGAGCGACGACGGTTGCTCTTCGCACACTACATCGTTACGTGATGAATCAGTGCCCGTTCATTCACATAGGGTTGAACCGTCAAGTTTCCATCCGTCAAACGTATTTCACAACAGAGGCTAACCTAACCCACACGTCTCTTTTATTTTTTTTTGGCTCTGTAACAATATTCTTTTAAACGGTCTCCGTAATACGTGTGACGTGTAATGTCATTGCTGTGTGCGCATGTACGTTGATGATGATAATTGTGTCGTTTGTACGCATGCGCGTGTGTCGGCGACGATGTTTCGGTTCGGTAAACACGGGCCGAAACGATTAATCCAAGATGGATGCGATAATGTATTACCTCACCTCCTTCGATGTACACATTCAATAGGCATACGCATAGACCGTTACATGAAACAGAAACGATAATTTACCAAAAACAGTTCTCTGCGTCATAGGCGGAGATTGGGGGATGCTTGGGGGGGGGGCTTAGCTCCATAAAAAGATCAAAATTATTAAATTTCATAGTATAAAATATTAAAATAGGTACTTATTTTGCAACAATTGACATTTAAGCCCCCCTCTAAAATTCAATCAAATCTCCACCTATGCTCTGCGTTCAGCACGGTACAGAGGCACCACATTGAAGTGCGATGATCATTTATGATTTAAATCAACTCGCAGCCGGACTGCTTTGACGCACAGTATAATACGAGTAGTTACTATAATAGTAATTTACTGGATTACGCAGCAGTCACGATCTTGAGAGAGGATCGGTTCACCAACGCCCTCTCCTTGAGTCCGGGTTATTAAAAATATCTACATTGTATTTTAATGATAATGTCCGGTCATTAGATAGTGCTTTATTACGACTAATATTTAACAGTTCGAAAAACATGTTTAAAACAGCCGTCGTCCGACCGATAGTTGTTTGAAAAATACAATAATCTTCGATTTTATATCAGCATAGGAAAACCGTTTGGGACGAGTAATTGCGTAAAATATTGAACCGATTTTGAACCGTGATCAGCGTCGTCTGTGAATTATATTTCCCGTAATAAATATTTATCAACGATGCCTATCATTAAGGTTTTTATACTTCTATTAGTAACATTAAAACACAGTTTAATGTCGTGTTTTATCGGTACAACTTTTATTATAACGAAAATCATTGTTGTTCTGTTCATCGCATTTAAGACATTTAAAACAAGCGAAGATGTGCAGGAGTCATGACTGTAACAATATTGTTTTAGCCCCGAAACCCTTTGGTCGCGTTAAACGTTATACAAAAACCGCTGGGTCGAAATGTGTCTGAAAGACAAAGTCGCGTATAGTAATAAAATTATGAAAACACGTTTTTAAGCGTTCGCTGTGGTCTTTAAAAACGATGAACCACGTGGTAGGATATACATATAAACATACATATTTTTTTCAAACCCTTAAATCCAATTACGAGGATGTTCTCACAGTTAAAAATGTTCAACACGTTTTTCACACTCGCACACACTCGTGGGCAGAAATGTTTATGATACAGCGGTTGTGGTTTGTTCGTACCTACGTTATATATGTTTGTATGTGTGTGTGTGTGTACGACGACGGCAACAGTTACGGTGCGGTCATAACTCCTCGGTGTACGTTTTAATACGTATAAATGTGTGTGTACGAGTATAAAACAATACAACATATTATTTTGACAGAAAGCCGCGTGAGTACGTTTGCATATGTATATAATTGTATGTACGTATTTCTAAATGAGCATCAATCCATTAATCACGCGGTCATGATATTTATATGCGGAAATAACTGCACCCAGCATACACGTACGTGTAGTGCACTTCGTGTACGTGTACCGCGTGGAGAACGGTACGATAATCATAATATAATACTTATTATTATTATTATTATTATTATCATCATCGTGTTTATAATGTCGCAACGGTCGTATAGCCGAGTGACATTTTCACGCACTTCAGACCGACGCATGTAGTGGTTCGTCAAACTGATTAGGAAGGATTTAGGAACGCTCGATTTGATTGTGTTTGCTGTAACGCTTCTTGACATGCGTACGAACGATATTTATCAGTGTTAGCCGAATTTGTTAGAGAAAATTTAAGGTTCCTGTTGAAACGATCCAACGGAACATTTTGATCATCAGCTGACTATAGCGGTGATCAAATCCACCTGATGACCGTTGGACAGGTGCACGATGCGAGGTTTATATGAACCGTCGCCGCATCGTATCATTCACCTACTGCCATTTTATAACTGCGACGAACGTTTTCGGTTTTCTCATCGTCTCGGGTATAAGTACGCACATAGTCATATATCAGGTGCGCGTGCGTGTGTGTACGTCCGTATCGCGATTTATGCAATTTCGTCTAATGAGTGGCTCAAAGGAAAACTGTGCGAGCGTATCTTCAGGGATATCTCGCTCATTATAGAGAAAAAATAAATGAAAAATGGGGGGGGGGGAAACGCAACAGACAAATCGTACGAATAAAAAACGCCTTGATTTCACGGTCAACGCAGTTCGCGAGGATCAAATACTCACTGTGTAATCATCATCACGCCGCGGTAGGTAGCGGCGGCGGCGGCGGCGGTACAAGCACTTTTTTATTTTTTAATTCGTTCGCTAACGAGCGCTCGCGCGTCTCTTCGTAACCGCGCACGCGATCCGTTGTAACGCATATTTTATAACATAAATATATATTCTTTTACGTGGCGTGCCGGGAAAACTATTGCGCGTTCCAACCGCTGGTGTTCGAGAGAGAATCGACCCCGGCGCGCGGAAAATACCGTACACGGAGTTGCACACGTGTACAGGACGCACCTGTGCGGAATACGTGTAAACGCGCTGTCGACGATCATCAGGTGAGACGACCCCGGGGAGGGTGTCTGATTTGTAATTCTAATCGAAATCTATCGCGCACGCGGTTATTAAAAATTCACCCCGCCGCATAAGTATCGTGCTCGTTACGTTCGTACATAAATAAGTGTGAACCGCGGTACACAGTACACCCGACGCTACGATGCGATTACTGGTGTTTGTTTTTTGGTGTTTTTTTTTTTATTCGCCTTTCTATCGAACCCGCGATCGATTTTGACACCCGGTATACCTATTAATAAAAATACCGTTTTTTTTTTCTTTTTTCCCGTCCCCGCTACCCTCGTTCGTTTATGATCCACAACAATATATTGTATGATGTTGCTGTTGTTGCTGTCGCGGTGTTATTGTTGGGGTTTTTCGACACCCCGTGCGTCTTTTTACCGAAACGGTCGGTCGTGTACGGTCTCGCGCACTAGGTCGTCGCGATAACCGTAATGTAATAATGATGTGGAGAAAAATAAAAAATTAATAAAAGAAACGGTGGAATTTCGTGCACACGCTTCGTTACAGTGAACCTACCTGCACGCCGCCGCAGCGATCAAACGGCGCCCACTAGTCTGCCATGAAGGTCGTGATCCTTATTATTTATCCATCAGAAAGAGATCTCGAAAACACATTTCCAAAGATTCGTACTGGTCCGTCGCGTGCAAACCTTGACGCGTCTATGTAGTATATATATTTGTACATCACGTGTGAATAACGGTGTGTATAGACGTATAACGCGATGAAACAATCTGAAAACGTCCGTCGGTTCCGTTTGAAATTACTTTTGCGGGGCTCGGTTCAAAAACGTAATCAAGTCTGATTCGGCCATGAACGCACTTTTCATTCGAAGCAGTGGCGTTCCTGTACACTTTGGTGCGGGAAGCAGGGTGAACTACATACATTTGTTCATATTTATGCAATTTTTCGGTACGGTATTCATAATTGATAACAAAAGTTTGAAGAAAAAAAGACCACAAGGGGACGAATGAGGCATTTGTCCCCTCCTCCTGAAGACGACTCCGACCCGAATACCGAGTTTGACGCAACACGTGCGTCAACACTATAATCGATTCGATATTGAAAATCACTACGTACACGGATAGGTTAGCGGATAGGTATGTGGGCACGTCGGTACGTTTGTGCTCGAACACTCGCGTTGCGAAAGAGAAAAACGCACGCGCGTCATGCGAACAACATAACTTGATAATATCGTAACCAACGCATTGTCCGTTGATGGTCGAGTAGTCTAATTGTGTTGCAAACAAAGACTAAATGAAAAATTACAGGGTTCGATGGAAATGAAATCGAACGGTCGCCGCGACTGGTCCACGGTAATGGTTGATACTAAACAATAATTATTTATGTTTATCTCGTGTAATGTGAACATCAATCATCGACGCGCATCGTCGACATTGGAAGGTAATAAGAAAAACAATCCGTAATGTAAATTCCACGCGATGTTGTGTACATAGTGTACGTTATAGTGCAACGCTCGTCACGCTTGTTCGAAAGTCTCCCCAACGAACTGCAGTTACGTACTGTGTTCGAAAGTCTCCCCAACGAACTGCAGTTACGTACTGTGTTCGACAAAATACAATTTTTCTAAAATATTAAAGCATTTAACGTTTTGGTTTTAAGGCGCATCTCTTCACGTCTTAACTTTCGACGGTATTCGGCCAACAGGTCACGTGTGTGAAAAAATCCACGCCGACTGTCTAACTACACTTTCAAATCGATTGTATTCGTTATTTTCGAGTAACGATCAGAATACCGATTTCATACGAAACGATATACCGCAACGTTCAATTCATCGGCGTCTCTTGGTCTTGGCCGTCCCTCGGAGTTTCGAAATCTTTAAACGGAATCCCGACAAAACGAAACGATTGAGTACATGATCAATATTGTAATTTTAATTGTCGAGGTTCGTTCGATGTTATGTGCATATATTAACTATGAATCTAAAATGGATGAAACTAGACATTTCGATCGGTTTAAAACTTCAAAAAACTAACTTATTCGAACAACGATTGTTACGAAAATTATCAACAGTAAGAAACGTTTTTTATTTCCCGGGAGCTTTCTTATTTGCATAAAAAAATTCTTGAGCACTCATCGCCGTCCACGAAACTCCCTATGGTATATTATCTGTAGTAGACCACGCCACGTCGTCAGCCTGTATTTCATTTCCAAGGTGATGAGACTCACTCCGGGCTTATTTACGTAATGGACGACGAAAGACATCTATACCGGCCATATTTGATACGTGTGAATTCTGACTTGGACCTGACAAGTTCCCAACAAGCTTTCAATCATCGATTCACCTGCGTTCTATAAGTCACGTGAGATTTTACAGCCATACTGTTTTCATGATTTACATTTAATTTCGTAAACAGGATTTATTTATTTATTATATTTCATTGTGGTTCTTACTTAAATGAGGGTTTAAATATATTTTTTTACTGAATTTTAACTTTTACATAAATCATTGATTATTCACGTACTATCCACTCTTTTCCAAACCCATCAAAAACTAATCCCACTATATGAGTATTAGAAATTTAGTTTTGGCTATACGCCATTTTAGATGGTGACAATGGTTAAAGAATAAGAAATGATATGTAAAGTTTTGAACGAGTAATGAACCAAAATATTCGATAGATATATTTTTATATTTTCTAAAGGATTTAACTCGCATGCGAGATATTTGATTACGCGCGTTTTGAAAAAACAAAAACTTTACTTGTTACGAAATATAATTAACACGTATGTTTTATCCGGTTTTTGTATGTATATAATTAATAAATGCCAACACACAGAAACACACATCTATAAGTACATTCTCCCATAAACCTAAAATATTGTTCTGTTTTTTTTTGTTTTTTTTTGGTATTCTGTTCGTTGCTACAACCAGCAGGGTCAAGATTAATACTAGAGTAGAAAAAAGTAGGTAAAAAGCAAAAATTCGTGAGACAGTTGGTTAAATTTTTCCCATGACATGTTAATTATTTCAGTATAATCCGTCAAACATATTATACACTCAATGTGAGGTGTAATTAAAACCGATTTTTGTACACACGCGCAATCGCACGTATATTAAGTTCATAATAATTAGGACAAGGATTTAAATATTTTTAACTCGAGAATATATTTATTTTTTTTGTACAATTCATTGGACATACCTCGAAACATTCTAAAAACAGCTTATACATTATAATTTCAACGTTCGCTATTTTACAATTATTTTTAATTCTAACGGTATGTGATACTAAAACGATTATATATAAAGCAAAAAATATTAATATTATCATTAGTTTTATTCTAATATTTTGGTTATGATACGATTCGAGTTCATTGTCGTTTTGGATAAATACATTTTTGTTACAACACACACGCGCGTTTGTATTATAGAGTGAACACTATCTCGTGACGAAGATGATGTTTGCCTCTAGTGAAATATTTTCACCGGGATAAACCGAGTCGATACATTATTGTTTAATATTATACATAAAAATTCTAAACGGATTCCGATCGTCTTCGTTTTGGACGAAAAACGTATTTTTATATTTTTTAGTATACAATTTGCCCCCTCCCCATCGTTATTCTTGTTGATAGCAATGTTATACCGTTGACCGATAAAATCACATATTTTCGCACATCAAAATAAATATCATAGCTTGAAGACTTTCGCGTTAAGTGAACGAATGTAAATGATCCGATGTACATGTGTACTACGCGAATTCATACTGTTCGTCCGTTAGAGTACCTCTTAATTTTAATCGTCCTGTTTAGGTCGATATGATGCGTTTTTATAAACGGAACAAAATAACGTTTTGCAAATCTCGCTTTGCACAACAGCTATGCGTTTACCGAAGTAACGACTCCGCATATACCTATAGTTATTTTAACTATACAACAGATAGACACGTGTATAAATACAAGGTTAGTTTTTTACGTTGAACAATTATTTTCTGGGTCAAATTGTATGTTTTTGAAAAAAAAAAAAAACATTTTTAAATTGAACTTATTATTGCACAATATTTTTTGTTTTTTATTTTTCCGTAATAATTACTAGGTTTTACCATTTTGGCTAATAATACACTTACGAATGTACAATTAAAATACACGTTACGTTTTTATCAACAAAAAAAAAAGTAGAACTTTCAAAATAAAGAAAAATTGTTTAGTATATTATAATATATTTATAATAGTAAATAATAATAATAATAATAATTATAATAATAATACGATATTATGCACAGTTACGAGTTCGATTAAATAACATTTTTTTTTTTGTTTTCAAAACCGCAAACCGTCAGAGTTAACGAGTGTATTAATATTATACGTTAAAAAAATCATCCTGGGCACGGTAATAAAATATTTATAAAAGGTATACATTACCATTATTATATATAAACGGTATTCTAAAGAAGGAAATAAAACCTAATGTGATTCGGTAATTATATACCTCGTGGGTGATTAAAATTATACGTCTATATTATAACCATTATTATTACCTATATTATTATAAATATAAAATACAATAGTTACGCTTAATTAAACTTCAAAAACGAAAAAATGCGTAGGTTTAAAAGCATTCGACTTACAATACGCTCGTATATCAAGAGAGCATTATTATTCTTTTTATTAAATATCAGTTGATTGTAATTACGTAATGTTTATAATAATTGAACCACAAGTGTAATACTATACGTTCGAAATCCACCGCGTTCTTCTACGATTATTTTCGTTATACGTTAAGTTTGTATCCGTCCTATGTTGACCACATGCCTTGGTTTTATGGCCTATACACGTCAACTAAGTATACTTTAATTTGGCTTCGAGTATTTATATTATAAAGTTGGATTCGTAAATAAAGCGAAACAACGTAATGTTACTTACTTTTGATAAATAATGAACGCTTTCAACGAACAAATAATTCGTTTTATCTCTGTTTGTAAGTCATAATAACTTGAAACTTTGACGATTAAATTTATTTATTTTTGTTTCCGTGCGGAAAATCGCGCAGTCTCGTATTTTAACGTACAAAAATAAAATAAGCGAATGCGAGAAATACTTAACTACGTCGCTGACTTGTTGCAGTTGGTTTGTGAAGCAGCAGCATGATACTTTATTGTATACACAGCGTGCTCCACGAAAATACGAACACCGATATGTTAGGTTTTATCAAAAACGTCCATGTAATCTTTGCCCTGTTAACCGTTCTAGCGATGACAAACTCTGCGTGAAATGTAGCCGGCCGCCAGATCGTCGAAAGCAAGGACTACGTACAGACGACAAGAGGATGTCATTGTGTCACGTACGCAAACCATATCATAACCGTTCTTCGCTCTTCATGTTAATTATCCGTGATCATAATGTTTGAATTGAGTAAAAGAAAAAAAAAAAGAAAATAGGAAAAAGAAAACTCTCTTGCAAACAACGGTTACGGTCTAGGTATTCGGCTGTTTCATTTTTCAAATTGTAACGACAATGAGCAATAACCGATGTCAATCGACCGACCAGATGAAACGTTAAATTTTCATCGACAATTGTCCACACTGATATAATTTATCACGATACGTCGTGGCGCAACGAACGTGTAATACGCACGCTGGTGAACAATAATTGTAAGAGTTGTTTTAACAGGAAAATAAAATGTATAAAACTCCGTGAGAAGACGCACACGGTTCGGCGTAAACACGTTATCATCGTAACATGTATTACGTTACCACTATATGAGTGAAAAAAAAATAGTTATAATAATAAATAAATAAATAATAAAAATGAAAAAACGATTTCAACATTTTTATTGATGACTCGTGTTTGTAGGTGTCGCTGCCGATAGTGAAATATAAACAAAACTAATATTAATATATACGTATATTTATTTCATATCAACGCACCTGTACAAAACTGCAGCAACTCAAACAACTATAAACATGATTTATGCATTTTAAATTGTTTGGTATACCTACAATAAAAAAAAAAAAACTATAAAATAGTGAAAAGTTTAGACACTTCTGTCATCGCCAAAAGAGTGTTTCAAATTTGGTTTGTTCGTGTCGAGGAATCGTGATGGTCAAAATGTAGTTGCGTATTGCACCGGAACGTTGTTGTTTCAGTGAAATCGTGTCAGCGCGACGATGACGTCCCGGGTTGCTGCATCATGACGCAGGAATCATTTGACCGCGTCTGGACAGAAAAACGAAACGAAACAATTATTCGAACTCGGAACAATACGATCGACACGTCGATCGAACCGCGGTTCGCGATGTGGCAAAACGGTTTATCGTTAATAGAAACATCAATTGACCATGGCGTAAAAACGTAACTGTACGATCACTGACAGCGTCGCCGCGTGTTAGCCCGAGTCGATTGAATGTCGAACGGACTCGTGTGTTCGGTGCGGCCGCAACAACGAGTAATAACCACGCGAGTATTCAGGGTGAACAGAGTGAATTTGTAACGGGCTGTGTTAACATTCACGGCAGTGACGGCTCTAGAGTTTGATTCTGGAGGGGGGGGGTCATAAATATGACACACATTATTTTTTGATATATTTATGGTTCAAATCCAATTAAACTATATCTAGTATACTAATATAATATTATAAACCTTAATAATAAAAAAGTATATTATATTAAATTCGCCTGTTTTTTTTTTTATTTCGGGGGAAGGCATGGCCCCCTACCCCTCTCTCCTAGAGCTACCAATGGTTCACGGCTGTTCACTAGTTGTCGCGCAGTTGTTTTCCGTACGATTAGCGCACGTTAAGAGCGCGCACACGCGAAAACGTGGATTACAAGCTGACGAGCGTCAAGTTCTGAGATAATCGGCGTACCCGTGTTGCGATACCGATGATTTATTTTCAGTTTTGTCTACAGTCCATGCTGCTCGCGCACGCGCGCGGCTATCGTTCACTGCCGGAGGCGTTGCGCGTTGTGGATCGCGTGCAGATTGACTACTAATACCACTGCTACTCTTGTCGAGTTCGCGATGCGCGAGCGGCAAAACGAATAATTACCGCGAAACGACACCGTTTTCAAACCGTTCGTCGCGATAATTTACGTCAATTACGCGCGCGGATAAAAACCCTACGCGAACCGCTGCACCGGCACCATATGTAGGTATAGAGGTACCGCTATATACGTTGCGTAATGATGCGAACGCGATAGTTTATAACGACGGCGCAGTAATAGAATTATTATGAAAATTCGATAATTTCTGCGTTCCGTCGGGTACGTACCTATTACGTGCACGTAGTTACTTTGCCGGGACGTTTAATTCTCCCCACCGTAACAGCCGTGCCAATACTGTTGTTCCCGTCTAGTCAAATGTTTTTTGACCCGTACGAGCACGTTGTAATTGACGACAGTGACTATACTGTTTGATGGCAGTGGCCAGAGCACTAGGGTGCTCATCCCCCCCAGACACCATTACAACTACACCGTAAACAGTATTTCATTTTAATTTTTTTTTTTTTTTTCCCCGTAATATAGCTGGTATTTAACGACGTCGTTGTTGCGACACGACGTATAATACAACGAGAAAGGGTCCGCGAGAAAAATCCGAGAGATTAATTATTAATAAGAAAAAAACTATTTTCAGGGAGTCCGAATCGCAATTCGAGTTATTGATGATATCAAATTGACTAGATTCAAGTTACTGCGATTGAAAGTGTGCTGTAGAAAATGTTTGTATTTACAACACATTCATACGTCGTAACGACAGTAATATTGTACCAAGTTGATTGTTTGTCGACACGCCCCTGTTCTTCAAGAAAAACAAATATGGGCTGCGTCATTTTAAAACTGTATCGGATGAGTGTAATTTGATAACGATTATACGCTCAAACGACTCGACGCGACTCGACTCGATGTTGTATTACGCAAATACTATATGGTCACAAAAAAACACGCATCGAAGAAGAAGAATGTTTAACGAGCCTACGAGGTCCGCGATTCAATGGCATGCTGCGTTATTGGATCGTTAAGATCGGACGGTTTTTAGAAAAATTCTCTCAACAATAACTCTTGTGCAATCCTAATGAAAAATGTACACACATTTCTATGTTCATGTATTAGCGATTCGATTATGTATCGTTGTTGTTACAACTCCACGAGTTCAAGCATTATTTGCTAGGCGAGTTGATCATGACGATGGTTCAAGAATCCATTACAACATTATGGTTTACGACGCAGTGACGGCTATGTTTTATAATATTAGTATCGAGATGTGCAGGCACGATGTAAAACGAAAATTTCTTTTTCAAATAACTGAACACACACACAATGTTAATAATACCTATACACGTACCACGGCACTACATATAAGTATAATTACCTCGGTCTTCGAGTATTACTACACAGCGTGTTGCCAAGACTTGCAAGTTATAGATACATGTATATACCTAGGTATACGGCGAGGAAAAAAACATTGTTTCATTCGCGTTGTGTTCCATTGCGTAATCGTGTCCGTACGCAGCACCGCGGACGGTCAGAGCTGGCAATATTTACAAGACGCGTATTTTTTTTCGTTTTTTCTAAAGATAAAAATCTAAAACTAACGTGAAAACCCTACAGCGCGCTAAATCAATATGCGCAAACGTTCGCGGTACGCAATGTCCACGGGTGTAGAAGAAAGGACATTGTTGTCGTTGGCTTCAGCACATCGGCGCACCGCCACTCCCGTTTGGCAGCCAAGCGATTCTCGTGCTGCGTCTTACTCACGACCGCTATTGTACACGTGCATTTTTCAAAAGACCTGTAAAAAGTAATTTTTATACGCACGTTAGTGCTAGCGCTTTCGCTCTTCGTGTGTTAATTATTAACCGGGCGTTATTGCGAGCGCTGTACGCGACGCGTGTTTCAAGTTATTATCGTCGGGACAATGTTATGACGCGTTCGTTTTTCCCGGAGGACATGGTTGCGCGCTACCCGTTACAATAATAAATCGTGTGCGATACATTAAAATATAAGTACAGAGCGGTTTATTTTCATCGTTATTTTACTTATTTTCGTTTCGCGCCCGCAGTCGACCAGATCGCCGTGCACCGTAGCTGCTGCGCAATACGTGCCTTACGATGTACCCGCGCATTATACAGCGACGCGAAACACCGAAGCACGACGGCCGGAACACACCCGGTGACTTCTGTTAGCAACGCGCCCGCATCATGCCGTAAAAGTCGTCCATCTCTTGTACCGTGCGTTCCGCGAGATACCGCCGACGCGACACGAAATCCGCGGTCGCACCGACTTCGTTCTCGGTGACTGAAATACGCGCACCCCCTGCGGCACACACGTGCGCGCAAACATCTCTTACGTCGAATGCGTGCACTTGTGGCACGTGCGCGTATCGTATTGTTGATGGTGAACCGCGTCCGAAACGAACACCAACGAAACCTCCCCGGTCGCGGAAACCAACAGAGAACCGAAACGTCAGCGTTCCGCGTTCGATCGGCCGGGAGGTCCTTGCGCTACTCCTTACAGCTACCTCACCCGATTCGGTTATTCGTTCCGTTCATCACGAGACCGTAAAAGATGTTGAACAAAGTTACGTCTTGGCGCGATTACGTAAAACGTGTTGCGTTGTATTTGTTAAAACCGAGCATCGGTCGAAAAGTAGCGGACGGAACGATAACAATGGTTCACGGAGACAGTGATGACGAACAAGTTCGGAAACATGGCGTTTCAGGGGGGAAAACCCGGGGTTTCAAATATTGCCGTGTAGGTACGTCGCAGTGCAACCGCAGAGTATGTGCCCAAACATAGTGTCACAATATTATAATGTTAAAAGACGTCAATCCGAAATATCCGGCACGATGATGATAATAACAATAATAATAATAATAATAATAATAATGTAAGAAGAATAAGAATAATAATAATACACCTCGTAACGACGCCGTTAAATACGAGAACGGAGATTCGATTGTGTTCGCGAGCTTACACACACACCACGTCCGTTTTGGAGGCGCTCGTGGGCGGAACGACCGTCGCGGCGTTGCGGTGCATTCTAAATACAGGCGCTCCGTCGCCGCCGTCCCTCGTCGTTCGCGTCTGTGTACGTGCGCGCGCCAACGTGTATACGTGTGCGTGTGTGTGTGCGTGCGTGGTGCGCGTATGCCGTGTACGTGTGTGTATGTGTGTGTGAGTGCCCATTGTTTTCCTTCGACCGGAGACGACCACGACGACGACGACGACGACGGAGCCACGTAACCACCGGCATATCCGCCAAAAAAAAAAAAAAACCAAGAAAAAAAAATTAAAAACGTCTATTCCATTGTATGTCGAAGACGACGACGACTATAATACCGGTGACGCGCGCAAAAGGAGAGACCACGTCCGAGGACGAAGAAGTCGACGTGTAAATTTTGCCTCTCCATTGGCCGCTGCGCACCAACCCCGCCGCGCGTCAGGCACGTACCGAGCACTGCCCGTGACGCGCAGCGGCAACGGTGACGTGGGATCGGCCACCGAGGACGCGCGTGCGTCCAGGAATGTACGACCGAGGCGGCGGGTGACCTCGGACGCGGATATCCGGTGCACTGGCACCAGCGGCGGATGGCCGAGCGCGAGGAAAATCGTCGATAATCTCTTTCAACAGTACGCGTCGGAGAGATGGTCGCACAACCTAGGCCGCGTGTAACCTTTGATTTGAACCGGTCCAATAATTATTCTGTCCGTCTGAAAACGGTCTTGATATCGTTCAATACGAATAACTAAAAAATATTCGCTTACTCGTGACAAAAATCCATTTTTCATAAAACTCCATTAAAACCCCCGATTTTTCGGATTTCTTCAATTCGTCTCATCATTACTTTATTGCTTTTAAAACGTAACACTACGAATTATTTTATACTCATCTATGATAAAGAAAAAAATAATAAAATAAATTAATAAGAAGCACAATTTTATTTTTTGTTTTTCTTAATTTTATACTTCATGCCATTCTATTTTCGTTATTATCGTTACCCATATCAATGAATTCTTAGGACAAATTTAGTATTATTAAAATCTTTTTTTCTGGTTTATTCGTAATTTTTATATTTCATGCCATTTCATTTTTTTTATTATCGTTTTATAGTTTTTATGTGAAAATTGTTATACATTACACTGTAATGCGTTTGTATAGGGTTTATTATTATTACTATTAATAAATAAATAACAATGTGACATGGGCTTATTCGTATTGTACCACTTACACCGCGGTTTCGATCTCGTAGGTCAAATTCCGTCGGAAAAATAATATTATTCGCTACCCCCGCTCTCCGGGAGGTTTCGATTGAAACGGTTAAAGTTGACGGTGAATAGCTTAACCGACACGCGTGTGTCGCGGACAAACACCAGTGGCTTATAATTTAAATACAATATGTTGGTAAGATTAACATCGGTGGCAACCTGTAGAATACACAGCACTAATAACACTAGTAGTGTAATTTGAGTAGAAATTCTCGTTTTTAAACTTTTATGTCGCTAAACCCCTACAGTTACACCCCCGTAAAAATCGAATTATATGTGCTGGCACACCGCGGACCGTCAGTAGAAAATTAAATCCTTAATTTTTTATACCGTCTTGTAGGATTGGAGCGGGGAACAAATTCTTTTCACAACGCGTGTGCATAAACATATAATATTATTATGCACGTTCTATACATTTCAAAACGTTTTATTTTTTACAAAGTATACGTGTAATCATCTTTATATATCTACGTTGATCGCGTGGTTTCGGTCGTTTGGACGAGCTCTGCCACCTACTTATATTACACACGTAGAGCGATTTATTACGTTATGATATTGCGGTATCCGTCCACGATAACATATACGTTATGCGTTATTATTGTATGTAGGTACCGTTCGAAATCCTACGCGTAACATGTACGTTTCGACTTTTCAATAGAAGCACTGAACATCGCGATGGTGTGCTACGCGCGCGTCGATGACCCGAAAAAGATGCGAAAACTGTCGTGAACGAATTACTAATGAAACCAATGCGATACACTTATTTGTTATCTGATGAAAAGTCGAGCCGAGCGAGTAAAACATCTCAAACGGCTCCATTCTACGTGCAGATCAATGGACTATCTCTCCGCGTATTCCGCGGACGAACAATACGAATCGGATAACACTGCGCGTCGGCATTACGGCTGACGATCGACGATCAACACGAAAACGCGTGAAAACAGAAATCGAAAATTCGACACCTAATCCATACCTAATACGTGAGTCTTTCGAGCATTAGTACGATCTTCAACAGTCATGTATCCGGTCACCTACATCTTTTGCCCTGTAGATCTTACCCATTACAATAATATCGCACAACGAATCCTCTTGTCGCCCACTAGCCGAATAAAGATTTCAGTGACCATCATCATCAGTTAGAGCAGCGTGTTCATTGCGCGTTCTTGTTAGTAAGCACGCGCGCTGTTGCACGACGACGAGGATCAAATCAAAACTGGTTTCCAATAATATAAAAAAAAAAACCTCGGATATAATGCACCAATGTTAAACGTCCCACGAATTTTGGAAAGCACAACTAGTTCAGTAGGTCGTGGCGTAAGTTGGCGTGCACAACGCGTATTATGAATGTATACAATACTTTACTGGTATTACGCGCGAGCCGCGGCAGAACGCACGAGTTTAAACTACTGATAATAATTTTTCGAGCAGCGAATCTTCCGCGATCTTTATTCGCAACACCTTTCCGTACGACGTGGATGAAAACAAACAAAAAAACATCGTTAAGATTAAAATTACTACAACACACACGATTTTTATTACGAAATCTATACACGTAACGCACTGCGATACGTAAATATTCGACGACAGTGGTTGTTGATAAATGCGGTTTCTGTTCGTTTATTTATTTTTTTTTTCGATTCGTTCTTTTCCGAATCGACCTCTTTCGATACTTCGGTGGTTCATACGCACCGGACATGGGTTGACATTTGTTCAAACATTCATTAAAATACAATCAATTGAAGTAGTTACCACATATTTTAAGCCTCGGTACGAACCGGGTCGTCTTAATTGCGTGTCCTTAAAATTTCACGAATCTCCTACCTGCCCCGATTATCTCGGTGTGTAAGAAGGACGACGGGACGGACAAAGCCATTGCGAAATCGTGCGTGTCGTAAAAAATTACCAATACGAACAAAAGTCGCAAACCACCGGTTCGCTGTCCGTACCGAAATAATCACTCCGTATAGATCGTTTTCGTATTGATTGCGTACACTACGCAATAAACTACGTTTATGCCGGGTCGTTTATCGCGTAGGCATGCACCGCATAATAGCTTGCGGAAAAGAAGAAGGCTGAAAACTGCTTTCACTAATAAAGTGGACAATATTTCTCTGCCACGTGTATAATTTAAGAAAGAAAAAAAACAACAACAACAACCCGTACCGTAATATTATAACGAAAAGGCACACAAACTGTTTTCTTTTAACCGTAGCAATTTAGTTTCTCCCCTTATAATTTTCCATTTCTATTTTTTTTATTTATTTATTTATTTTATTTTTTCCATATACCCTCGAATAAATTAAACCGAACGTGTGCTCTTACGAGCGGCGGCAAAGTCCTACGCATATTATATATGTATGTAGATGTGTGGCAGGGGTATTTTTTTTCATTTTAAAGACTTTGGGGAATTGTACAACACGCCGGCTTGTGCCCCGCGACTTACGTGTGCGCTGCGCAACGGTAGCGGAGTAAAATTATTATTGTCGTAATGATTTTACAACGCCCAGACGTCGGGACCGCCGCGAAAATTATCGTCGAGCATTTATCTCGCCAAACGGTGCACAACTCGTTTGTCGGATCTCTCTCTCTCTCTCTCTCTCTATCTCTGCATTTATATACACGTATATATATATACATATACTCGTATATATAATTTATAAACACAAACCCTCGTTGTCGTCGACCCCTTTTTCCCGAACGCATTTCGTTTCATTTCATCATTTTTTTTCGCCACCGCTACCGTCCAGCCGTGGATATAATAATAACACGTACGGCATACGCACGCACTTACCGTTTTTCGGGACGCCCGCGGTTTTTCGTCGTACTCGTCGCCGTCACCCCCGGGCCAAAAATTTAGAGCGATCCGTCTCGAATCGGGGAAAAAAATCCGATTCCGCATTGTGTCCGCCACTATTGTGTTATTTTACACGTCCGTCGGTTATTATTGCGTTTTATTATTATTACTATTACTATTATATATATTTATTTTTTTTTGTCGTTTACTCACGTGTGCACGCGTGTGTACGCAGGACGAAAACGAGAGCGCGCGCGCGCGCGCGTGTTAAGCCCCCATTGTTTGTGTGGGCCTTCGGACAGACCCTCCTCCTCCATCCTCGTGGTCGTCGATCTCCTCCTGGTCCTCGACGCCCTTTGAACGCGTCGTTTCCCCCGGTGGAAACGAAAAAAAAAAAAGTAAAACTAAACAAAAACCGAATCGAACGAAAATGAATACCCATGCGGTTTCCGAGAGAAACCAAAAAACCGTGGCGGTGGCGGACGTTACGCGTACGGTACGCGTACAAAATGTACATATATGGGTGTATACGTAGAAATGTATAAGTACAGGTACAATCGTTATCACGGGTCCGCGCGCGGGTTTTGTGGGAAGGCGACGAGTACACACTCGCGCGATCACAATGGACCAAGAGAGCCGTTCCTCGTTTTTTTTTCTTCTTCTTCTCATTTAATAGCTACTTTCTAGCGCATACAAACATTTTTGTCGAACGGCTCTCGGCGCGCGGACGGACACACAAACCGTCTCATCGTTTAAAAAAAAAAATAAAAAAATTTTTTTAAAAAAATACGTGTCATATACCAGAGGTAAAAGAATCCAGTCCGAGAATGGGCGACGGAGAATCCATGGCGTGCGTACATCTTTCTCTCTCTCTCTCTACCACGCCACCGCCGGTAGTTACGGTACCGCGAGCGTTTCCCCTTACCCGCAGCATCACATCCTTCACAGCCATACGTACGCACACGACGGGGACGACGACGACGACTACTATTACTACTACTACTATTACTACCGATACCACTACCACGACGACGGGTTTTCGAGAAAAAACCAAGCCCGGCCGCCGCCTCGGCTATTCAATAACGAACGCGCACATATGCATTGCGCACACACACACATACTAGAAAAGACTATGTGGAGTAGTATGGACACGCAGGTATACACACATATTTACATATGAAAAAACCGACCGCGCATGTGTGCATACGTACCTACACGAGCTCAATGAACCTTGCGCGCGCGCACGGCGGACTGACACCCTCGTCGACAATCATGCCGTGCGTGCACGTGTGCGACGAGAGCGGCGGCGACACGGCGCGTTGTGTCCGTCACCGGGGGATGTCGGAGGTCGGTCGAAACGTGTGCCCCACGCGTAATGATAACAGTGCGCTGGAATGGGTTTCCCGGTATTCCGTAGGTGGCGCGATCGCGGCGAACCGTTCGAAACGGGCCCTGGACGGGGATACCGTCTCTCGGATGCAAATCTCGTTCGGTGCACCGCCACGAATCGTCTTGCCGCCCGACGATCAGCGAGAAACTCGTCCGAAACGCAGTGCGTAACGGTTTTGCGTCTTTTCAACAGGTCCGAGTGACACCATACCGTTTTCACTACGTCGCCGTTATTCGGTCGGAAAATAGATAATCATTTTATCGCCATAACGTATGCGTTTCCGATTGCAGTTCCATCGCTCCTGCGTACGTTATTGTTTGACTAACGTTACCTGGACATTTTTGAAAATTAAAGTTGAAGTTATCACATTCCCATAATTCAGTTGTTGTTATCATTTGATTATCGAGCAGTGTGAAGGTATTCAACATTTTAGTTCTTTAAACATGGATTTTAATTAAAACTCGTCAAACTGTTGACTCATAAAGCTTACCCACCTAATTAAATCTTCGATCTTGAATTCGAAATTGTTCCCAACAATAGCTAATTAAATGAAAAAAAATAAAACTTCGAAATTATTAACTGTCTCGGTAGTGTTAGACATTCGATACGCATAAAACGTGTTTTAATGTTTTTGGATGTATTTCTAAAATTGGTTTTGGATAATAGTGCACCTGATTGTTGCATATATTGCATTGAAGTACATTTTCTAGGTGAATTGAATGCTTGAAGCGTTTGGCATACTCTGTGTATGACGTATTGGAGAATATAAGAAAAAATAACGGAAAACGAAAGACGATAAAAGATAAAGACTGTTAGTGAAATATAATGATATGGTAAATATTGATAGCGAAGCATCGTTGACGAAATAACAACCGTAAGGCTGATAGAATTAGACCGAATGTATATATTACTTATTTGTCGCTCCATTAACGGTTTTCGACAGTAATATGGTATACTCGTTTTTATACGCAAGCGTCTCGTGAAATGGTCTACAAGCAATAATCTACAAGCAATGCTCGTCCGCCGCGCGAAGTCCTTACGTACTATAATATTCATATAATAGGTTATCGAATACGTTCGCGCACATTGTATTACTTAAGTCGATCGTATTTTTTTCGTCAAAACTTATTCGGAGCTGTACGCACTTTTTGACCCTGCTCTCACCCCGCCACATATATGTACCATTACGTATTCACTATAACAATATACAGTCCGTCAAAAGTTTTACATTTGAATAATTCCGTCGGACTCGTTACCGCTGCGGGGATCGTCCGAGCGCAGTTTATCGACGGAAGCCGTAAACTTTTAAACGGAACCCTTTTTTTCCGTTACGGAATCCAAATGGGACAATAAGTTTAGTAAACCCATTCGCTTACCGGACGGCAGCTATATAATATATACGCAAAGTGCGCATAAGAGACAATTCGATATACGAAACGCCTCGTAAGCCTCCCGACAAACTGCGTTCTTGGGGACTGCAGACTTCAACACGGCTTACATAAATATTTAGCTCTTTCAGCCGACAAGTTACGCATTAGTAAAGCGGTTCGGGTGGTGATTGGGAGTAGGTACGTACGTGACGGGTCCACCGAAAACCCCGGGCCAAAAGTTGCAAAAAACTATTACAATTTCAGATGACCATAGCGTGGTGACGTCGTCCTTAACACGCGCGTAGTCCACGCGAGTCCTGTGCATTTTCTCGTATCGTCGACGATCGTCCGTCTCGGAGAAATTTAACGCTCGACTACCTCGGTGTAAAATGGTGCAACGCGAAAAACAGTCAGTCGCTCGAGACCATTTAGAACAGGGAAACCGTGCCGGAAATCACAAAAACATCCGCTACGGTTCGAGCTTCGACAGTGCGGGACTTTGCACGAGTACACTACAAGCAGGGCATTAATCGATGGTCACAGTTGTTGTTTTAATTTTTTTTTTTTTGTTTTTTTTTCGGTGCAATAAATGACCCACTCGACACTCCGGACAAACCGCACACGGAGCTTTCATATACATGTTATATCGTATACCATAAACAAG
Source organism: Sipha maydis (assembly GCA_034509805.1). Taxonomy (NCBI): domain Eukaryota; kingdom Metazoa; phylum Arthropoda; class Insecta; order Hemiptera; family Aphididae; genus Sipha; species Sipha maydis. The sequence continues at coordinate 56,704 of JASXSY010000602.1, forward strand.
GGCGTTTAACATTCGCTTTAACACACACACACACACATGACTTCATGCCGAGGAACACATGACAGACACACACACACATATTGAACCTTGTACACACACTGTCGAGTCGTACAATGCACACGGCCACCGCGCTTCGTGTCGCAGTGTTTAACGATAGGCGTAAATTTTCAACGGCGTTTACAAGGCGCGCGCTAGCGTGGATAGACGGGACCTCCCATAAACACATATATATACATACAACGTGCGTATAATGTACATCTATATTGTGTTTTTATGTACGTTCAGCGCTATCGAGTTCGATATACATGCGACGGTGAGGCTGTACTCGGAGAGATGTTCGTACAGGATCGAAATTAATTGCGCGTACACGGGTATGCGTATATTTTACCTACAGATGCAACTCTACTCGCGGCGCTTTAAGCTTTATTCTCGTCGCTCTTTTCGATTCGTCAAAAAAAAAAAAACAAAAAAAAAAATATAAACATATTTCGGAGAGTATACGTAAGTATCGAAAATGTCAAATAATCCTCGCCCGAAACCGATGTTCATCTAAGTGTGATGTTATACGATTATATGCAGTAGTTGGGTGTATACGCAGTGATTGCGATGCATTGAAATACATTCCGTTTTCTTCTGCATCGTATAAAACACCGATTTTGAAAAGAAAGAGAGAGAGAGCTAGTTGGAAAACAAATTGTAAACCGTTTCGTCACCTTGTGACGACGGTAACTACGGCTGCGGAGGCGGAGGTGGCGGCAGAGGCGACGCGATGACCTCAGGTGGCTACCGGTGTTCTATTTTACACGGCAGATATGTACGATAATAACATAGCGAATTCACGACACGTATTTCGAGAGACTGTGTATGTGCGTGTGCGCGCTATTGTTCATATGCGTACACATATATGTGTATAATATTTAACGCAACAGGTATCCACGAATTCCACATTCTGTATTTCTGCAGTGTCCCCGTGCCCATATCACGACTCTCGAGTAAAAGAACTCTCACATACACATATTTGTATATATCTGGCTTCACTGACAGCGAGTGTGTCGCGCACCTACCGTATATAAACCGTACGTGTTATGCTTGTATATACGTACATTTGATTTCGGTCTTTATTTTTTGGATTTTTGTCCTCCCTCTCTCTCTCTCCAACACTCTTTTCGGTGGACCGAGTTATGGTCGAGACATGACTGTAACAATGGGACGCGAGCGTTTGGCAGCGACCCGTACACACGCACGCACGCACCACACAACCGACACAATGATTCGAAAATCAGCTGCCGTCGCGGGCCGGGAGTACCTCGCGCGCGATAAAGAAGAAAAAAACACATAAACGTATACATATACACGAAGCCCGTATTATAAAAGCGTTTGTATGATCCAAAGTCCTGCGTCTCCCTCTGCTAAACTCTCTCTCTCCCTCTCACTCCCTCGCTCACTCTCTCTGACTACCCCCGTGGCCGCGGACGTCGGAGTTTTTATTTTATTTAAACATATTTTTCCTTTTTTTCTCCCGGGTAGCCCTACTTGTAACGTAACATGTGTGTCGTATATAGTCAGTGGTCCATCGGAGGCACACCGCACGTAATGTGTACCTATTCAAAAAAAAAAAAAAAACTGGTTTCCAATAAACGACTATACGCGTTTTCACGCAGACACACCAGCAATAAACTTTTCACCTTTTATAATATACTTACCCTGCTCCTCTCGTACGATATACTTATATATATATACATATTCGTATTATAATACGCGTGGTATATCGTTTACACACACACGCGTGCTCTCTCTCTTACACACACACACACACATACACGATAAATGTCCATATACACCTACGTCCGGACGCGCGCGCATTCACAAACGCGCCGACGATGGACATAAATTTGTAACTTTACACACACACACACACATACGTGTACGACGCCGAGATTTATTTCGTTGACCATGTATAAATATATTCCTTTATACGAAGGATGTTTGTAAATATAGGTATTTACCGTTCACATAACCGCAGCCGCATCAAACGCGACGTACCTAATGTGCGATAGAATACATCATAGATAAACCGGGATCATGGGCGCGGTGACCACGTAAAACTTGGAATGGGTTTTTTTTTTTTGTTTTTTAGCATTTGGCACTGTTATACATATTATCTGGGTATTAACCGTTCGGTTATGTAAATGTATAGTTTAATTCGAAGCGATCACGCGAGTTGTATGTGTATATCGCTATATACACATATATATATATATATTACGTATGCGGTGGTAAATAATCGCCGGTCGGCGGAAACGTTCACAATTATTATTATACACTATTTTCCCGCGGAGAACAAAAACATTTTTCGGATGCCTTGTACGGGCGCGCGATCGCCCTCGTACACATCGGGCAAACCAGTTTACATGATAATATTTAGAGGAGAGACATAATTGTGCGCGCGGCACCGATCCCGAATAACAGAAATACATTTATATTATTATGTATTATTGAAATACTTTGGTCGTTGCGTCACGCCGCGAACGGTCGAATTATTTCCAATTCTTCTTACCACTCTCCCACGCACGGGCACATAACTGCATAAGGATTATTAATCGTAATAATAGTTACCAATAACCACTACCCGTCACTTGGGCAATGTTTTCACAAATTCTTATGGTTTTTACGCCATCTTAATGCCGAATCATGATAATCTATATCGTTGATACACGTATAGATAAATAACTAGTGAACGAACCAATCGATCCTGAACACATTCCTACACGTTACCCAATCCAACATACACTGGTGCAGCTGGGCCCTATTTTTACGTGCATCTCATAGAAAATGCTCGGAGGCGGTTCAAACCGATCGGGATCAGAACCACAAGTGGTATGCCGAAGAAAATAGTCGAAATCTTCGTCCTTATAATAATTATCCGTCAAAAAATAATAAAAGAGATTAAAATGTTTCACAATTCCTCTGCTTCTAAGTTTCTTCACATCCTGACGGACATAGATACCACACCCCGAAGTCTATCCGCATTGGCAGAAACCAAACTATCTTTTATGCTCATAAATATAGAATACTGTCACACGTAGTCCAGTATAAAAAAAAAAAAAAAGAAAAAACATCCACCAACCAGTAAAGGCTACCAACCTGAAATAGTATAGGCCATCAATGCCGTCCATCAGAGCAAAGCAAAGCCAATCGATCACAGCACTAATATTATTGCTAATGTCAGTGTGCACTACGCTAGGGACGAAAACGTTGGCTCGGTTTGAATGGAGTGGTCACCGGGGGCATCGTTGCTAAGAACACCCGCGGTTGGCGGTCCGGTCGTCATACGCGAAAACGTGCTGTGTAACTTACCTGCATCGTGAACGGTTTCGTTGTCGTGCAGCGATCTCCACGGTATGCGCGTGCCACAACGAAACAGGCGATTGAACCCAGGGCTGGCGTAAGACTAAATAATGCCTCAGGCCAAAATGCCAAATGGTGCCTTTTTCATACGTCAACGTTTAAGGTATAATACACTGAAAAATATTTTTTTACAGAGAGAAATATGGAAAAATTTTATACTCAACTTGTAAATTATTTTTCAATAACATATTTATAAAAATGTGGTGGCGATGATATAGATGTATGAGTGCGCCGTAATACGGAATAAACAATATAAATATTTAGAAATTCTTATCAAACAATATTATAATACGTATAAGCTATGAATATTATAAATTATATTTGATATTTTCAAAAAAAATGTTTTTACAAAAATTTGTAATATTGTAATATGTCGTCTTGGTAGCCTTCCTGAGAGTGGCGCCTTAGGTGACCACCTGAGTTGCCTTGCCTCACGCCAGCCCTGATCAAACCGGAACCCAAGAGGATGGCGCGTAGGCGTGCAAATGGCTGAAAACGACCGGAAACGAAAATAAACCGATCGCGGTCGTGCATTGTAATCGTACAAACAACAGTAGCGCATACGTACCAGATCGCGTGGAAACGGTGGTGGAGTTGAGCATCCGATAGCGTGTGGTGTTCCATAGCGGGAAGACGATATTAGTCGTGTCCAGTCAGGACTACGGCAACAGCGGCCGAAACGTGGGCCGTCGACGGTGAAGACATGGTAAGGGAACAAAACGATTCCAAAACTTCTTCGGGACCTCCAGCAAAGCGCCCCTAGTGCGCGAGTGAGGCACACGCGGACCGTGATCATGCGATGATATGCTGTCCCCGGAATGCGCTCAAAGGTACGTGCAAGTACGGGTCGCCGGTTAGTGCGGTGGCCCTCCCGTCAGCCACACACGGTGCATGTTCGAACGTTAATCACCGTTTTCGGTAAGATTAAAACACGAAAGTTTGTCCGCGTGGAAATTAATGTGAAGGAATGTCTAAAAGGATATCTCGGGAATGCACAGGAGTACGAAGGAGTGTGCGCGAAAAAAATTGAGAAAGTCTAAATGTACTCGTGAAGCTCGGGTACGAAATTGGAGATCCCTATACATATTTCAAAGTCTCTATCGATCACTTAATTATTTACCATCGTCTCCCCAGCAGTGTATTTAATATTGGTGCACAACAAATGCTGGTGTTCGGGTGCAGTGACAGCCATGACGCGGGCACCAGGACATTCGATTTTTTCACGTTCATCCCATCCGCCAGTGCGCACAGCAACATACAGCTGCGCTGTCCACGTCTTAAGTGCTCTCGAAAAGGATTTGTCGATACAAAGCGGGGATGTTTGAAAAATGGTACGCCGCGACGTCTCCTCACCTGGCTGGGACTTAAATCTTCTACAAATCCAAGAGCGACTCTTTGACCGTGATTCGATCAGGGCCCGTTTCAGTGTCGATTGTAAAATGCGAAACTCGTGTCCGAAACGTAATTACTTATTTATAAAGCCAGTCACCGCCGCGCACAACGGTCCCGGCAATGCGTGCACGCGTTACTCGGGCACGTGATAATTATAACGTCTGCACCTTATATTGCACTACGGTGCATCATTATATCCACGCGTAAATATAGTAGACCGACCCCCAAACGTTTTGTTTCGCTCCAGATACACCTAAATAATACGCGTTGATATTATATGCACGAACCTACGGATGAATGGACAAAAAAAAAAAAAAAAAATTGAAAAAATTAACGTATTATGTTCAGTACAAACGTATTGTCCGTTTTTTTTTTTTCACTCTCTTGAAAACCGCAGCGCCTAGTGTCGACGGCGCATTTCTGCTATTAATACTATACGCATATCGTTACGCCGGTGTTCATTATATAGAGCTGCTGCGGCGCAATGTGTACTTATCGTACGCGTTGTGGTTTTTTTTTTTCGCTGCACGCGTCGTTTTTCGCGCGCGCCCGTCGACAATTGGTTTGTCAGCTTGCGCGCGATTGCTGCAGCAGTGCGCGCACACGCACACACGCACACATCTATACGTGCACACATATACCGAAACAATATACGTGTGTACCCGGACTATTATACACACGTATGAATGCGTACTCGCGCCGGTGCCATTTTAGCGCACTTGTTAATTATGATATTAAACAATGGACGTTTGCCATTGTTTAACCTGTTTCCACGTCCTCTGCCGCCGGTAAAAATTTTTATATACACATAATAATCGCATGAATATATATTATGTGTATAATATGTATACAATATGTGTGCGGTATATATATATATATATATACTGTGTGTATTATACGTTACACGCGCGCACACTGTTTAACTTTAATACGTGTAAATTATAATACGACGATAATGTAGTCCTGAATGTAAGTATGACACGCGACGAGCGGAAGACACTCGGACGGCGTACGCATTATAGGTGTGTAATACATGTTCGAACGAGTCGAAATGTGTGAGACGCGACTTTTTACAATTTCATTCCCCCGCCCCCAAAAAAACAAAGATAATGATTCTCGCACACCCGGTGTAGACGCTCTCAAATGCGTACTTCTGAATTTTCGTGCACCACGACTGTACTATAAGTCGTAATCGTATTACAAGTATTAAATTCGCCGCCAAATAAAAATCACCACATAAAAACACACAAGGGTTGGAGTGCGAAGCGCGTATATCATTGTTTGCTTTCATTTTTTACCCCCCGCGTAGGCCAATTAGGTCAGATCCGGTAATAGAATAATAGTCATAATAATAATATTATTTGGACGTATGTAATGCCGTTGATTTATTCAAACGACCTTCACACTCGGTGTACGCGACTGAATAAATAAACAACGTTTTCGGAATACATTAAAAACAATGCGAGAAACGATAATGTATATATATAAATGTTAAAATAATAACAATAATAATATTATTACTTCATATTATTTTCTTTCTTAAGCGTATTTTTTTTTCACCATTGTCGTCGTAATGTTCTTACTATTATTATTATTATTACTATTACTATTGCTATATGTGCGTTTTATTTATATTTATATATTATGTCTTCCGCTCTCCTAAAACCCGTTGCCACCGCTGCGGTGGTCGGTTTTTTTATTTTTTTTTTTTTTTGTATATTTTTCGTACCGTCGCGGTATACACGTAAGTAACCCGTACACAATACACTCTCGTATACGCATACTTATTTACTAAATATATGTGTATCGCACTGTTGTGCTAGTGTGTCCGTTTATCGGACGGCACGCGAACTCTACGCGCAAACTTCCATTATTGTGAGCTCACTTACCCGGAACGTCACACGACGGCCCGAACGCGATTTCGTGTTCCGAAACGATACACCAGGGGGGAGGTAAGGGGAGGAGACGAAATACCGCACGCTCGCAAACGTCGGTATTATATATTTTACAGTACAATACATGTGCGCGCGTATAGCCGCCGTCGGTCGACGGGCTGCAGGTATAAATATAAATATATATGGGTGTGAGTGCGCGCGCGCGTACTGTGAGTATACGTGTAGTGGCTTTATTCCGAATATCCACCGCCGCTACCGCCTCCCCGACAGTCCTTGTACTGTTCACTTGTACGGACGAGTATAAATAATATTTTGAGGGGGAAAAATATAAAAAATATAAAAATCTCACACCCTCCTACTGCCGCCGTCGCAGCGGTTCTCTTGCGCACATGTCTCGAAATAATATTATTATTATTACTATTATTATTATCTTAAACGTCTCTCCTCGGAGGCAGGTGTATAGGTATAAATATATTGCAGAGCACGGTAGATAGTCATCGCGGCAAAGACCGTGAGCGTATAATAATAATAATAATAATAATGTACTTCAGAAAGAGCCGTTCCGGAGACGGTGCACGGGGTGACGAAAAAAAAATTAATAAATGAAAAAAGAAAAAAAAACTTACCGCTTACTGCATTTAATCGGACGGGTTGACGCGCGTAATACACGTTATAGCGCTAAATCGACGACGACCGGTGGAGACCGCAAATTAATTTACGCGTTTCCTTTCCGGTGCTTATAACACGTACCCGCACGAGAGTCGTGGAGTCGCAGCACCACCGTGTTATTAACCCGTTAAGAACCCGTACACGAAGCGGTTGGACGAGAACATACGTTTCTCTCTCTGCACGGGCGTACTTGTCTAGTTATCTAGTCCTATTACATTGCATTTGATTAGCGCTCCGGGCAAAGCAAACACCGTTTTTCCGACGATCCATCATCGCGCGAGACGCGTTGCAGCTGTCTCTTGGTCGCGCGACCGCGTGTGTGATCCCGCGGACAATGTACAGGTATATGTGTGTATACACGTCTCGGGCGTACCTACTGCACCCACGTCGATATAATGTGTATATAATCGCATACCACCGTGAAACAGTCTCCGCGACTGACAAAAGACTTTCTGATCTCTGTGCGCACACGCAACACATCACGCGATACGACGTATTATCGACACCCGGTCCAGTCGATTACGCGAGCACAACCCCTTCACAAACGTAGGTGCAAGCACCGAGACCCACAACGGTCAACACCAATACGGATTCACATACGGACAAAGTTTGTCACACTACTCGGTTGTTAGAAATTTTACCAAAAACACGAAGACGAAAAGTTGAAAAAGTGCGGTTTTATGTACCAAATTTTGATTTCGGATATTCCCAAGTAGAGTGGAAGCCGTAGCGTACTGAACGAGAAGAATTGTTAAATAATTATTCCGTGTACCAAGTGATTATAGACGTAGACGATTAGATTTTATCTCAATCTCAAACACGAAACTCTGAGGTATATTATTTTTAATCCGAGAGGTCTATGCAAATAATTTTGTTCACTATGATCACGGACGAGGCGAACGACGCAATGCACGTGCGCGGGTTTGAGAAAAAACGGTGTGTTCCACAACGCTCTTTGTGTCGCAGCACAAAAAGTCAAGTGTCGCGATAAAAAGAAAGAAAGAAAGTCTACTCGTATAAAAGTGTACCGCAGAATCGATTCGCAATAGACGCAGTCGATTCCGCATAGTTTCTGCGACGCGTTTCTATCGGTTTTCAGACGGGTGACGCTCAACTGCGGAGTACCGACACACCGCTACAAATATTTATTTAAAATTTAACGTGAACATTTGGAACATTTTACGTCGTGTCACCCACATCGATTGCGAAGGAACAATAATGCACAACAATCACATACATCCCCCGGTCTCGCACACCAATCATACACAACACCCAGTCACACACAATATCGTTATCGTGTACAATACGTCATTGTACTTCTCGCTGACGGCCAGATGAACGGTGATGACTTGATCGGCCGGTCGATTTCGTCGTCGGTTTTCGCTGCAGCGCGTGGATTCGGAACTCATGAGATCTAAACGTTTCGGTCGCGAACATGAAAGGCGGTTAAACCGATTTTCTCCAGATTTTTCCCGTTCAATCTCGAACTTATTTTATACATACATAAGTGTAGTATATATACATAATCGTCAAATTAAGTAGTAGCACACACTCACTGCGATAATCATAATAACGTACCGCGATCGTGAAGAAAAAAAGAAAAATAATAATTTCGTCAGAATACACGCGTTTCGATATCGAACATTATACCGCGTACTAATAGTTACGTGTTACGATGATTCGAGTAGCCACTGCAGGAACTCACAATATTATTATGACGAAAATCTTCCTATGCTTGCCACGACGACATTTTACGAGCGCTTCGCGTAACACGTTTTGTTTCCGTAGAATACCCGTACAAGCTGCATGTGTACGTTATGTTCGAAAATCAATCGAACTCGATTTCGATTTGTTTTTCACGCGACAACGCAGACTTTGTTGATTTTATTTACAAGTGCATAATTGAGGGTACATTTGTTTATTTATATTCGTCCTGCGTTTACTTCGTGACGGTTGGAAAACAAGCGGGTTGCGCGCAGAAAAAATATACATTGTAATCATTGTAATACGGTACTCGGTTGGTATTGTTTGACGTGGTGCACGCTAATGTACTGTAAAAAAAAAGGTATTTTCGCAACGAAGCCGTAAACATCCCCGTCCGATTTTTGCACTTGAAAGGTTTTGCAGAACGCGTGTTGTGTATTATTGCAGTACTCGATGCTCTGCAAATGTTATGGTCGCGGGAGTAAAAGTGCAAATAGAGTTTTAAAATAACGTCAACGTTGTTACCGTGGAATTTCATTTCGAGACACGGCACGCGAGTTGTTTTGTCTGTGAGAGGTTATTGAACAATGGTGTTGGTACGTCGAATTCAAAATCGGATTATTTATCCAACTGCACAAAGTTATTTCCCGTCGGGTTTCAGAGCGTGAAACGTCAAATGACCGTCAGAAAAAATAAATAAAAATAGTAATGATAATAATATATTGAAGATGTTTCAAAGGATATATAAAGCGTATACCTGCAAACCTGCAGCGTGCGGACCAGGACGTATATGCTTTACGTGTGTTGACACCGCACGTATTATTTTAGGTTTGAACTGCGTATACACCGTGTAATAATAACAGCAATGGACGCGTGTACATCATTATTGTGTTCGGGTAAAAGACATGCGTATTATATACCGAACGGCGCACACGTGTGAATAGTATACATATACACGTACACCGTACGTATATAATACACACTCACACTCACACTTATATATATATAAGTCATAACGGTTCACACGTCTGCAGTCGATCCTTATCCTCGGAGACCGCTGTGATTGTCCACGCTGCACCGCCGTTGCTCGCTTGCACGCATAACGACGTGTTGCTGTTGTGCGCACTACCGCGAGAATCCTTTTTTCTCCTTTGTTCGGGGACGCGACGGAATGGCCAAGTGAATGTTTTGAAGAACGATCGACCACCGTGCGTCCGGCGTCCTGTCAAGTGAATAATCCCACGATTTCCACCACTGCGATGTGCCCGCGCGCGAACACAACGACCCTTGGTCACGATACACGTGTGCTGAAGGGGTACAACCTGGCCCGGAGACCCGATAGATCTCGAGTTGCGCGTACTCACAAGCCTGTGCATAAATAACGGTGGAGTACAGGTAATCCGGCACGTTTTCGCAGGTCCACACCGTGCACGCAACACGTCGGGGCAATGGCGTAGCTAGAAAAATATTTTGGAGGGGGTTTTCAATTTTCAATTATTTCCTACATAAGTATCTACTTTTTAATTTTAACAAGTCGATTAAACATAAGGTTTTATAATACGAAATGTGTTATTATTTGGTTCATTGAAACTGAAAATTGTTTTACGATGTTTTATGATGATATTGTTTTACATTATATCTTAAATGTATTGTATATTTTACTAAATAAAAGAAAAATTGGGGGAGGGAGAGTATTTATAACCCATAAACCACCTTGGTTACGAAACTGCGTCGGGAAGCAAAATATTCAAATTTCCGTGCTGCGCACTAGATCTTAAACAAATGTTCGTGGTTTACAGAGCGCGCTATACATGTCTTTTAAATGAGCCCGTTGACATTTTTCAAAATGAATTGAAATTTTTTTCACATAAATTTCCAACTTCAACATTGCCCGCTTCACTCTTTGTACTGCGCGAGGCGCACTGAAGTATGTTTTCAAACACAATTATAAGTACTGATGTACGTCGGTTACGATCCGGCCAGTGGCATACATAGGAATTATTTTCACCGTGAGCCAATTCACTATCAGCATAACTTCAACTAATTTGTTTTCATCATACCATGTGATTTTAGTCGTGACATAAACAATATAAATAGAGGTTGTGGGACTTTAATTTTGAAATACATATTTATTATTACAACGTGTAATAATTTAATCATTCTACAACATTAGGTAGACTGAAAACTTTTTAGAGGAATCCGTATAGAGACTGATGCATAATTTGAATATTATGTAAAATACATTTTTCTGTTATTATAAATAAAAATAAAAATAATTTCCTCAGTACTCAGAGACATATTTCGATAAACTGTCATCTATACAACTCCGGACGGTCTTACGTTTCCGTGCTGATTTCTCAAAAATGTTTTAAGTCGACCTAGTGTTGGAACATACAACCGGTCAGTAAAGTCCAATCTGATACCTCAAAAACAACGTAGATACGGGCCACGGTTGATGGTCATGTGATGAAGTATAAATCCGTACCAAAAAATATTCATAAAATGTATTGGATCTGAAATTGCTCTACCCCCCCTCCTTATATTTCGCCACTAAATCCGTCCATACACGTACAACGGTTACACACTGGCTCACGTTAACAACATTTAATATTGCAGATCGATCGATGTACAATACGTGACAAATATAATAGACATCCATACGGTGCGATTCGCACAACACAATAAGAGGTTGTACAGCGAGTGTAGTCCGCGGTTAATGGGTTTCGGACATATCGGGAGACGCATCGATTCAAAAGGGTTGTATAAATAATAATACCGTCGTCGCGGTGGAGATATTTTGGTTCTGATTGCCGAATCCATGAGTGTTCGCAAACGCCTTGCACATATATGTGTATATATATATATAAACGAAAAGAGAGAAAGAGAAAAAAAGAGAGAGTGAACAGTGTGTATACGAGCCTATTCTAATCTGTATTACAGTTCTGTCCCTCTTACATATATATATAATAGGATCGATTGGAATCTTTGGCTTACGTCAAAACCCTATCGACGCTAAATGTACACACGCGCAGACAAATAAATATATATATATATATATAAACGGTTTAGGAAATAAATGGGAAACGCGTCAAATATACGCGTCCCTGATGTGTAGCAACGTCGATACGATCAACGGGCAATCGTCGTGAGGAGCACTTAAGATAATATATTTATACATATATACATGTGCTGCAGTCATGATGACTGAATATATCGATTGGAAAACTCAAACGGTACCTAAATGACGACCGTGTTCGACGAAGTCTACCGCGCGCCGATGAACCGTAGTATTATTATTATTTTTATTTGTATAATTATTTTTTACAAGTATTTAGACGTGGGTAAGTGTGTTCCACGACACGAAGCATTCTTCAGACGTCGATGAACACGAGTACATTTAAACGTTGTTAGAACGTTACGATCGGTCAATGCACAAACGTTCGCGGTACAACTATATAAATGTACACATGGGTGATGATGACGCAGTATTACAATAACGAACTCGTGGAATCGCGCGCAACGCGTAGTTGGTGAAAATATTATTACGGACCTTCCGTTGTAGCGTTCGACCGCAGTCGAAGAACAAAATGTACACATCGGTACGCCTACGGTAGCCTAGGATCCGCTACACGGTGTGTCAATGTAACATCAAAAATGCGTCGATCAAAAACCCTTTTTATTTTTTTTTTTTATATTTCTATTCGCATCAGCTAGTGCGCCGAGTGTAACAGACAAATGCGATTCGCCTCGTCGTTGAGCAGCTGAAAATCTTCTGGCGCGTAACCGCGGCTCGAGAAAGAGCACGGGCCGTAGATGTAGACGTCGCACTCGCCCACCCGTCAGCGTTTGCGGTTGGCATTCGAAAACGATAGAAGTGTCCGCCAATTTCACTCGTCCTCGACAACCACATTACGACGGCGTGCATGACCCGGGGCTACTACTCTCGGTTGAAAAAAATAACACGAACCGAAAGCCCGGGGACGAGTGCGCACTAGGGTTGGAACGGACGGTGCCCGTGCTGCGAACGCGTGTAACCGCAACGGTCAGCAAGACCAACGGTATCCATGTGCAGCTCGTTTTCGACTTGCTGCCGTTCGTCCACGGGGACGCGTGTGATGCACGTACCAGGATGATTCGTTATGTTATTAAAATGTTAATGGTACCGCGCAAAACGGTTCCACCATCGAAAATTCTTATGGTTTTTCTGTTTTCAAATTTTTATTTCAAATCGTTTTTATATCCCATTTTTTATACAACACATATAAATTTAATAAATAATAAAAAAAAAAAAAAAAAAACATCAACAGATAATGTTTTCGGCTTAATTCCTCGATTTTTATTTTATTAATTTTTTTTTTTTTTTTTTTTTTTATTAAAAACATAATATTATACGAACAAACAAAAAAATTACACGTTCCAAAAGTGTATTTTATTATTTTCTCTATATATTTTGTGAATTATAATATTCATCTAACTACACAGTTTTATTTACACATCTATTTTCGTATTTACAAAAAAGATCTTGTACCTTAATTTACTTTTTATATAATCGTATTTTCTTATTACCGGCTAAATGAATACAAGTATGCATATAATTTGTATGTATTTATATTATTTTCCCGTTATTTCCATCCTTTTAAAATAAATAATAATAATAATAATAATTGATTAACGGCTAATTGAGTGGTTTTCTTTTTTTTTTTTCTACTAGGAATAACAACTTTGAAGTGTATCAGTAAACTCGAAGGTTCATAATATTATTAAGACTAAAAATAAATCATTAAAAATAACAAAAAAAAAAAAATAATAATAAAATAAAATAAAATAATAATAATAATAAATTATAATTAAAAAAATGAGAAAACAACACCTAGTGACTTATTTTATAAATTCGTTACAAAATACAAATGTGGAAATGTATATATTATATACTTTTTATCATATTAATATAGTTATGGGTAAAAAACACTCTCGATGTGCCAACATTTCTGTGTCAGTATATTATTATGTGTACAACATACAAATACACACATACATATATACACACACATATACATAAATATTAGGTATATTTATATATTATTTTTTTGAGTTAAAATTTATTATTGTTTTCGAACGCGGTGGATGTATATATGTATGTATATTACATGTAATAGAAGAGACGGGTGGGTTAGATGGGTGGTTGATTTATTCGGATGCTATTACGCGGACCGATAATATATTTAGAGGGTGATCGTAAAAATATGAAGAAAAAACAGCGTCGTACACATACCGCGTATATTCATACACTACCGACCGGGTTATTTTTTTCGGGGTAATTTTATTATTACCTTTTTTCATCCGTCACATAAATCACGAATAAGAAGAAGAAGAAGACGAAGATGGAAAAAAATGAACAAAAATTATGAATCGTTTGAAACGAACCGGTTTTTGGATGTTTCATCGGGAGACCCCAGCAGCAGATAAATCGAGGAGATACCACACACACATTTACACTCACGCGCGAACAATAAATAAGTGTTTTCGAAAACGGGAGACGCGAAGGAACGAAAAATCCACGAAAACCCTTTTACGGAATGTTATTAATTATTACTTTTATTTTTTTTGTTACTGTGCTGTGGTGAAATGCGGCGGATCGTTTTATTATATAGGAGGGTTCGATCGTGGGGGCGTTGGCACGGAAAGGCCTCATCGGTGGTACAACTAGTTCTTGCCGGAGATATATGCAGGGGGAACTCGAGTTTTGCGAAGAACATTATGTACGATGAAACATTTTCGGGTGAGAAAATTAATACACATAATTTACGGGTAAAATTGTAAGAAAGTAAACGTTATAAATATCAGAAAGTAAATACAATTTTATAACTCGTGCTAATTTTTGTATATTGAGGGAAATGTATATATATATATATATATATATATATATATATATATATATATGGTGTTTTGTAATTAAAACAGAAAAATAACTAACAATACCTGTATTCATAGCAGCGAAGTTATGTCCGGGGAAGAAAATTTAAAAAAAAAGTTTAATATGGCATATATATATATTTTTATATATCACGTATCACAGTCGGTGTGCGATAGAAGAGGTGATATCCGCTGCCGGTCGGTCTGTCCGTCGCTACATCCTGCTCCGCGTGTGTCCTGCTTCACGTGTGTCCTGTTCCTCGTGTGTCCAACTCCGCGCGTATCCTGCTCGATCCGCGAACACGTTCTGATCCTCGTTGCCCACGCGATGAACACGATCTCCTTATTCGGCGCTCCATTTGACCGCCAACCCCGTCGTTTTGTTTTTTATTAGCACGGTCTGGTACAACAAAATATATTCGTATTCCGCTTCAGCCGGTGTAATACAGTCTTTCGTCGTCCATCATCATCATCATCATCATCGAAATCGTTCGATAAATATATGTATATGTATATATATTTATATTTATTTATGTACATGTACACTTCATCAATCGTGGTCATTCATTTTAAAATTAATTATTATTATTATTATTATCATTATCATATTATAATCGCATTATATTCGTACGCGTCATAACAGTACTGTACACATATATTATATATTTAATAACGATTAAAAGTTTGCACGGAAAACATGTACACTCGTTTAACATATACGTACGTTACGGGATTCGTAACATTAGAGATAATATCGTTTGTATTATACAGCAGCCGTCGCACATCGAACGTATTTTTCTGTACACGCCGTCGTAATAATATATCATAATTATATTATTATACGTATATGATCCGTTTTTTTTTCTTTTCCGGTTGGTTTATTAATAATTACACATATACTTAATATTTATATTTAATATTTATATAGTCGAATTGGTTTAAACGTAACGTATATATGCGCAAATGTTCATACAAATATATTGTACAGCGTGTCCGCGAGTGTGCGCGCACGACACATTTATGTACCAAATGTACGATGTATGCAACATATGTACGTTAATTTTATTTAAGTCGCCCACAGCGAGACGTTGTTCGAAACAGTAAACAACAGTACTCTTCTACGTGCATTCCTGGTGCTGCTGCTGTTGCTGCATCTTGGCCAGGTGCCGTGAGTACTCAACGTCCCACTGGGCGAAACGTTAATGAGCCGCGAGGGACTGATGGTTACCGATGGGCGACAGCATGGGTGGGCTATGCGAGTGCGAATGCGGTCCCATGGGCGAGCCGTGCATCACGTGGTCTTGGTGATGGTAGGCCTGGTGCAGGCCGCCGTGGCCCATCGGGCCGCCACCGCCGCCGCCACCGCCGACGGAGCCGTCCATCATGCCGTCCTGCGGGCCGCCCAGCGTGTTCGGCGGCGTCATGCGCTTCTCCTTTTGCCGCCGGTTGCAGAACCACACGCGCACCACTTCCTTCTCCAGCTGCAGCGAGTCGGCCAGAGATGTGATCTCCTGCGCGGACGGCTTGGGCTGCTTATGGAAGTGCTGTTCCAGCGCCCCCTTGACCGACACCTCGATGCTGGTGCGTTTCTTGCGCTTGCGGCCCTGCGCCGCGATCTTGTCGATGCTGGTCGGCGACCCCGTCGTCGAGTCCGCCTCTTCCAGCCACTTCTGCAGCAGCGGCTTGAGCTTGCACATGTTCTTAAACGACAGCTGCAACGCCTCGAACCGGCATATGGTGGTCTGCGAGAACACGTTGCCGTACAGCGTGCCCAACGCCAGGCCCACGTCGGCCTGCGTGAAGCCTAACTTGATGCGCCGCTGCTTGAACTGCTTGGCGAACGCCTCGAGGTCGTCGGACGTGGGCGCGTCCTCCTCGCCGCCGGGCGACTGCGGGTCGTGTTGCTGCGGGTACGAAGGACTGTGGTGCATCTGCACGGCCGGGTGCGTGTGGCCCAGCATGCCGTTCATCACGTGGTACGCGCCGTGGTGGCCGAGCTGCGGTGACCCGGACCCGCTGCTGTTGTAGTGGCCGGCCGAGACGACGGGCGGAGGTGGCCCCGTGTGCCAGGACTGCGCGCCGCCGTTACCGCCGCCACCGCCTCCGCCACCACCGCCGCCACCGCCTCCGCCACCACCGCCGCCGGTCACGGCTCGCATGTCCGGCGGTGGCTTGATGTCCAGTCCCTGGTGCGGATGGTGCGAGTGGTGCGGATGGTGGTGCATGCTCATGGACGCGGCCCACGGGTCCACCCAGCTGGCCGCTGCCGATAGCGACACCGGCGACGGGGACGTAGGAACTTGATGGTGGTGATGGTGATGGTGGTGGTGTTGCCCGGGCGGCATGTACTTCAACTCGCCACCGGCCGGATGGTCTTGGCCGCGCGGCGACGGCGACGGCTGCTGGTACGGGCCGCCGCCACCACCGCCGCCCGACTGGTTCACCACCGACATGCCGCCCATGCCGTCCAAGTCACCGGGGCCCGGGCCGCCGCCGCCGCCGCCGCTGACCGGCAGGTACGTGGTGGCCATCACCCGCGCTTTCCAATCACATTCAACCGACGCGCCCCGAACACTGCGCGGGTAAATCGTTAAGTCCGTAATTGCGAACGATTTTCGTACACCGGTTTAGAGAGGAAACGATGCACTACCGCGCACTCGGATTTGTTACGGTATACGGTCAGTGGCCGCGGCCGACGACCGCGGGCGGTCGGTGGCGTGTGACTCTGCGGCCGAACGGATCGTAATCGGTGTTGTAATTTTGTTCGCGATTATTATCCGCGGACGAAACGCGCTCGACGGCGATATGGACGCGTGGACCGTATCGCGACGCAACGGTTTTCGATTTATCACAGCACGGCGTGAAGACGGGAAAAATAATTAAAATAAAAATTAACAACAAAAATAAAAATCAAGAAAATTCGAAATAAAATTCTTAATTCCGTACGAAAATTATTTTACGTATAATCAACGTGGAACACTGGCGGTACCAATAATCATGGATGTTTCGCGGTCCGAAACGGGTGTTCGATGTAAGTGTACAAGAGCCGGGGGGAAAAAAAAATCACACAAGTCACACACACGCGCGTGAACCGTTCACATAGCGACCGGCGCGCAGTACGTACACGGACTGATCGGCGGCCGCGGTCCGCAGAGAGCGGCTGCCGCGCGAGGTGGTGTTCCCAGAGTGGTGCCCCCACTCTGCCCGCCCGGCGGTCGACCGAGAGCGCGCGCGCGCACGAATTTCCCCCGCCGGGCGCGCGACGGTGGCAGTGGCGGCGGCGGCGGACGACCGGGGACGACCGGGGCGTGTACGCGGCGTACGCGGCGGTTGGGCCCGAGCGCCGAGCGACGCGCCGCCCATCCGGGGCCGGGCTCGGGTCAGCTGATGGCACGGGCGCCCCGGCGGTAAACACAGTAGCCACGGCAACGGCATGTACTTCTCCGCTCTTTCGCACACGTCGCGCCGCCGTCCGTGCGCACCGGTGTGTGTCGGCCCGTGTGTGTGTGCGTGTGCGTGTATGTGTGTATGTGTGCGCCGCCCGTACCGTCGTGCACGTCGACGGTGTACGTGAGTACGTGCGTGCGTGCGTGCGTACGTGTGAAGGAGCGTTACGTTGGAGGGGCCGCCGCCGTCGGGGAGCGCCACTATTGATTGTCGTCCGTGGTCGTCCCTCGTCGCCGTTGCCGCCGCGCGCACCGACGTAAACGGATACATTATCGCGACATTATCGTGCGAACACCTACGGCCCCCCCCCCGCGCTCGCGCGCCCTACGACGATGCTTCTTCGTCAAAAAAAAAAAAAAAAAATAATAATAATAATAATAAAATAAAAAACAGTCCATCGCCAAATTGATTGTCGAAGGTTGTCCCCTTGGCCACGCGCTTTATTTCGATTTCTCTACTGTAAGACGTTTCACGTTTTTTTTTTTACATTTTCGCTCGTCCCGCCAACGATACATATCCAGGCAATGTCCGCGACCGTGTCCGTCTGGTTCCGAACGGTGTTCGAACGTTTGGTCATTTTCGCTCAGGACGATGAGGATATTAGTCGTGAACCACGATATGAACGTACTTCGGCCGATACACTTGAACTTTGAAAAAAACTTGGTCACGTTTCGTGTGCAGCCTATCTCGTCGGTTCGCTGCTGTGCGTCGCATTACGATAGGGACTCGAGTGAACAGAAAAACGTCAGCCAAAGTCGAAAAGATTATGAGAAAAATACCATGTACCGTCTCCGAGTGATCTGAAATTTACACAAATCCATTACACACGCGTCAGTACGGTATAGATAAATTGTACGCAGTGTGTATAGTTGTGTGCGGTTGTACGCGGTGCGTGTTATTATCATATTCTGTCGAGAGTAGCATGTTATGTAGAGAACACCGCACGCAGCGTCCGACCCTTCTACGTATGGCATGTAACAAACGTGTGCGCAGGTACAATGTGCGTACTCCGTACGTACAACAATTATGCGTTTTCCGTCGGCACCGGACAGACGGCCGCGGAACGAATTTTTAAATGTGTAGATTGCTGTAGTAGGAATATGTTTTCGGAATACACGCGGTGCACATCTCTTGTGCGCAATCAATATACAATAATAATGTTGTACACGTTTACTACGCGTGTTTTAATTATTTTGTCGCTGACAGCATTACATTTACATACGGTAGCCTTACCTGAATGAAAATCCACATAATACCGATGAAAACACTAAGTACATGTATATATATATATACATATATTTGTGTGTGTGAATAGGATTTACATAAAACGCGAAACGTATAATATAATTGGTCTTTTACGAGTATGTTATATTCTCCGTAGCGCCACAGTTTCGAGTTACATAATATTATAATTGTGTACGATCGGCCCGCGCTAATACTTATACCTACGTACGTGTATACCTATTTATTATCCTCGTTTTCCCGGTTACAGTGTACAGCACCGCACGATATAAATACGTACTGTACCCCGCCTATTTGTGACACTTTTTTAAAAGTGTGCATGCGTTAAGAAAAAAAAAAAAATGCAAATCGTCTCGAAATCGAAACGCAGTAAAGTTATATAATGACACGTGGAAAAAAAATGTCCCGACCCGCGCGATTGTTATACACATATCCGCAGTCGGTTGCCGCGCGTTAATTCGCACTGCCTCCCGCACGCGGGGGAACACGATGCGATGCGTACGTAGATAGCTTACGGATTTATATCTATTTACACGGGGTGGGTCAGTGAAACGGGCGGTTTTAAAATAACTAAAAATAACCAACAAAAATCGTTTTAATACATATTTATTCATACCGTCTTAAAATATGTAAGAAAAGCATTTGAAGTGTTCATTTTGTATTTGTTCGTTAGAAACAATGTCCGTGAGATGGCGTACATTTCGGAACACGCGCTCGTCAAGACATATTTTATGACCAGACATATCATTTCGTATCGTTACTCGAGATATTTGCACGATTCCATGCTTGAGACCGTCAGTTGTTCTCGTTGATGTCGGTATACATTTTAATAATATACCCCTACGGAAAAAAAAAATCACCGGCCGCCTGATCAGGCGCTCGGGAATATTGGAGAATATCAGGAACGCGTCAAGGAATATCTATCCCATTTCGAGAAGCGGTTCGGAAACGGACATTTCAGAATATTCATGCTCACTCTAGCTGTATGATTCGTAGTCTCATAGCTCCATCTTGTTGAAAATTTACAGTAACCCCGTACTGAGTAAGTTGTGGAATGAAAAAATAATGCAACATCTGTGATTACCGTTCTGGATTTACGGTGACTGCCTCTCCACGTTCATTCTCGATGATATGTCGTATCCAGTTTTAAAAAAACGCCTCGATGAATTCTTGCTCCGTAATGCACGCCATCTTGCAGACATCGTACTTAAAAATTGCAAAACGAACCCTTTTCAAACGCTTTTTTCTATACTTCAAGATGGTATGAATGAATTTATTAAAACGATTGTTTGTTTTATTTGGTTATAGTAAAATCGTTCGTTTCACCGCCCCACATTCCATTACGTGTTACCCGCACGCAGTGGCCGGCATTTCGTGACGACCAGTATACGTTTCGCGATGTACGTATTTCGTTTTTGAACGTGATACCTGCATTACTGTCGATTGGCATTTTATACTAAACACATCTGAGTTCGCGTGCGCAAATTAAGAATCGCACCGAAATCGGTAAATATTTTACGGTGACATTACGAAGCGTGTTTTAATTTTTTATTTTTTGGACGATCGACTCGCGATCTTTATACGTTAACGATCATTCATTGTGCTCCAAGTGCAATTCGTGTGTATTTCCCACTCCAATTTCAACACGGTCGTACGCGGTGCAGGAACGGCGTGTTTTTTTTGTTTTTTCCGCGCGCCGACACCGTTTTGCATTTCCACTACTGCCGGCGATTACCGCGTCGCATGCGCACGTTTGTAAAGAGTTCGCGCGTAATAATGTGTCGGCCGCACGGTCGAATTTGTTCGCGGGAATCGGAAAATCAATAAGCCAGCGCACACGCTTGATTATCATAATCGAGAAGGTACGTACAGCCGCCGCAGCACGCGTACAACAAGGTGTCGTATTATTGAGATGTTTTGTTTCAGCGCGCAAAACAAAAACGTGTACCTACACTCCTAGTGTATAGCCACGGTGCGGTGCAAGTAACCGTAGATATAAACACCCGCAGACAGTGTATGTTGTCATCGCATAATGCGATACGATATTATGTACACGTATATATTATGCGCACGCTTGTTAAAATAATGTACATTATACGAGCTATGTCGCGTACGGACGGTCGTTCGAGCGCATTATTGCGGGTCATGTAATGTGTCGGTAAAAATGATTTTCTTCCGCTAAATAATAATAATAATAATCGTAATACAATCCCTTTTCGGAGTGTACCTTAAAAGCCAAGAGGGTTACACGCGTGTGTCGCGTTTCGAAACAGATACTGACATTGAGACACTATAGTCGTCGCGACGACGTGAACGATTGAGAACATCTATCTGTGCATATGTAATCCAACCATACGGAAACTCGCGGAATTATGTCCATTGGCCCTTACTCCTTGTTCTTATTCGACTTTTTTATTTTTCTTATTCGTTCTTGATGAAAGCGCGAACAACGGTGTGCACGCGGCGCATACGTGCACACAATATAGTTATGCATATATAATATTCATAATAATGAACACATTGTGCAGCGCAAGAGCGGTAACCACCGTGTAATAAATGTTATGATAAAAAAAAAGACCTCGATAGACGTCGTAAAACCGACATTTTATTTATTTCATTGATATATATATACACGTTACCGAGTCTTTAATTTTTATATGGTGTACGCACGGACGGTAGTAAAAATAAATAAGACAAATCGCGAACAAAAAAATAGCTCGTATATATCCCTAGTGAATACATTATTATTACGTGCAAATTTATGTACGTAAATATATATATATTATATACAGACAGTTAACTACGTGTAAAATAATACCTATATAGTATAATTCGGAAAAATCTGCCAAAAAGATAAAAACTGAATAAATAACTGTTTTGCAGCTTATTAAAACATAGTAATCGATTAATTATTTTTGTGTGGTGAAAACCAATCATGGAAAACGTATAATATAAGTATATAGGAGTATATATATACCTGACAATCGGTGCGAGAAAATGTAGCATTTTTATGGTATAAATAATTGACGTGCGGAACAACAAAAATAACGCATTTTGACAAATGCGAATTATTATGCTTGGTCAGAACAGCGATGTAATGAAAAACCAAGATTTCCGTTAAATTCTGCGTGTATAGTTTTATACAATATAAGAATAAGTATCCGCACGACGCACGTACGACCGTTTCGTGGTTACCTATATATTACTATCGTCCACGGTTCATTATTATGCAGTATTGGAATAATATTTCGTCAAGTAGTATATACCTCGACATTATATATATGCTTTATAACTTTTCCGTGATTATACATGCTGTAGGTCATAGGTACGTATAATGTACGTGCGCGGTGTACACGTGTTTCTGAATTTTATTCTTTTTGTCAAATTTCAATTGATGACTGTAATAATATTTGGATTTTTTTTCACCGTGTGCAAAAGTAAACGTTCGCGTATTTTTATTAATTTTTCGACTGCTGTTAGCTTAATAAAACATAAACACATACGTATAATATTTGTTACAGTGTGTACCAATATATATATATATAAAAAAGTATTATGTTACAGGTGCGTTGTTACGGAGGTTACACCGAGCGGGACGGTACCCCTAATGGACAGTAATCGTAAACCGATACGCTATTGTTTCGGTGAAGAGTCAACATTTATTTTTTTTTTCCGATTACACACACTCGTCGCGTGGAACATTCGATTTGGAAGTAAACTAGTAAAGAATATACGTTGCACAACCGTGATGTACCTATATACCAAGCGCGTACCGAGCTAGGTGTGAGTTACTTGTCGTTTTCGAGGGAAGCGAATAAGACGTTTTCTACATATATTTTTGTTTGTAGAAAATGGCGTACGCCCAATACGTATTTCACTAATGCATCCCTCGCTCGTTACACGCACCGCAGCGATAACGCGGTGTGAACGCGGGTGGTTCGCGTTTTTCTCGCCGCCATATAAATGGGATACGCATACGCGCAGCGCTATCTGTGGACGAACGGCGGACGCGGCGATGGCGATCGGCATGCGAGAGCGCCACTTCCGGCGTTTACCGTCAAACACACAGGTGACAGAACGCACGTCGAACTTTGCCGGTACACTGGTTTTCTGTAAGTTAGAACAGGTAAACTGATAAGTCAGCTGCTCGGTTGTCAAAACATTACTTTTTGCATATTTATCTATGATATCATAGAACATGATATTATGTAATAAAGCACATAAAAAAATAACTGACAATAAAAAAATCCTAGATCCGCCACTGCCTGTACCCCATGTGCTTCGTACTGGTTTCAAAGAAATCGCAATCGAAGATAATGAGGACGAAGGTTAACCACAAATTTAATAAATAAACAACAACAGTTGTACTGATTCCAAACCTATATTATTAAGGAGGTGGATAACAAAAATGTACAGGCACCCGAGTGTTGTTATAATACAAAAAATTAAATTAAATATTATCGACTAAAAACAGTTGATGAGCACTAGTCTAACGGCTCCAAATATAATAATAATGATAATAATACAAAAATACACAAGTATGTACAAGTCCGTACTTGAGACGGTTTAGTGTCACTTGGTTGCGCCCATGCGACCGTGCTAAAGGCACGTGCGACGACCACTAAAACCCGCCAGTTGACCGCCGTTTAATCCGCTCACGCGTGAAACTACCCGGCTTACACCACGTAACAAAAAAAAAAAAATGGCCGGTGGATCCACCCGAAATTGGACGATTGACGACAACAAAAAAACGCCTCGCGATTTCAGGAGCGCAAAACACACTATGCACCAAGAAAAACAAACACACACGTGCTCGGCCGACTCGGAAGGTCCGTTCCGCAAGCTCGCGACACACGGAGTGCTGTGATTGGGGCCCCGATTACAAGCCGATTCACAGGCAAAAGGTCGTGCCAAGCTGGGAGGCCGGAGGGAATCGAATGTTCTAGATTCTAGAGCATCGTCGATATCTCCGAAATGGCCTTTGAATTGCCAGCATACCGGTTTGGTCGGTCCGTTGCGACAGATAACGTATATATTATACAACCTATCTGAAAAATAAAATGTTACCATAGTTTTTAATAAAAATTATTTTTATTCAATACCTTTTATTTTTAGAAGAAAATATACAATCTATATCAATCTATGTATTGTTATTAATGTTTACTTGTATTATATTTTCAATTTGAGTTAAATCTTTTTTTAAAAATTAATTTTATGAGTATATTAATAGATACATAAATAAGAAATAGGTTAGTTATACTACTAAAACAATATTTTCTAAACATAAGAAGGAAGGGCAGAGGAGGCAGCAATTTTTTTTTGCTCCATGGTGACATTGGGCCTAAACTCGGTTTTGTATACATGTATATATTTTTTTTATTTTTTTTATATATTCAGTACATATTATTTTTACGCAGTCTTACGCGCAATGACGGTAACATTTAGATTTGTCTCGTGAATCGACAGAATATTGCGAGTTGATCGAATTTCACGGAATGCACGGATATGAGGTTAGGCACGAAGTTTATCTCGTGAAGAGTATAAGGTGATATAATCATAGATAATAAACATAGGGATACGGCATTCCTATATACATTCTACATATACTGATTAGGCCAACATAACGAAGAGAGAAACGATGGTTCTCACTCGCACAGAAGTTTTCTGTGTGACAAGGAAAGTAAAACTCTTATAAGAGAGAGAAAACATGAGTACAGATAATTGATAAGATAAGATTTCAAATTTTTTTCGTTGTATCCATTGATATTAAACTAATTTCATCATTAATCAATATCATTATATTTTAAATATTACTTATATTGTTATTTTGATTTTAAAGGGTTGAAATCGGTAAAAATAAATTGAAAGTAAAGACCAAAAATTAAATAAAAAGTGAAAATCATAATTTCATATTATGTTATCTTTAATATTTTGTTCTCTATAATCACCTTTGATATTAAACTATTTTCAATTAAACAGATGTTTAATATCTATGACAATTTTATCAATTATGACATCTAGCGGTTAATAATAGTACCAATTATGTTAGCTTACAGATTTTTGTGTTATGCCGCATCCATTAGTTTAATATCAATGGATATAATACGCGTCGAATTATTTCGATTAGACTGGTAAAAGGCAAAAGCGAGATTACATGGTAAATTTCATTTTTCAAAAACTGCCTTCGATATATTTTTGTTTATTTTAATTTTACAACATAAAAGTAACAATAAACGCAAAGTTACAAGTTGATTTGAAACGTCTCTGAAACGTTAATGTGACCGAATATTGCACAGTGGGTATCAAATAAAACCTCGAATGGGAATAATATTTAAAATTATATGATTAATGAAAATCGAGATGTCCACTTTCCTTTGCTGTAACCAAATTATCTTTAAAATTATTTTTGACAAATCGAGAATTGCCCTTCGGTCGAATTGATGTCAGTATTAGTTTTAACTTAATTAATTTCTAATATTTGAAAGTAAAATGAGTTATAGTTTGTATTTAACAAAGAAATGCAACAAACAAATGGGAAAAACAAATCAACGTTTTATAATAAATCGAAAATTAAATGAATATCAACATAAGTTATACTGCACTGAATTGTTGTTTCAGAATTAATTACAATATAAAATTAATATGACCAATGATTATAAATATTAGTATTTCCAATCAATAATATGGCTAATGATTGTAATTATGTGGAACAAAGAGTTAATCAAATAAACAAAATCATAAGTCAGTTTATTGTCAGTGTCAATAATCGATTTAAATAGTTTTCGTCACTACATATAAATAAAGATGTATAAATGAATAATTAATAATAATAGTAATAATTAATAAGCGACTCTATTGTAATTGAATACTTTTCAAATATCATCCACGATAAAATACACCAAGTACTTTATGTATGTACACAATATATGGATTGTACACACAAGTTGAAATTGTTAAATTACAACCTTTTTGACTAAACTTTGGCGTAGTATTGCATGTTTAAATATAGGTTTATCTCCATAGTAAAAATACAAATTATATACTGCAGTACAGGCACATTCGTTCTAACATTTAAATATCTATCAAAATGATTAAGTCATAAATCAACGTGCCATAATATCACTTTTAGTAAAAAAAACACCTTAGGCGATCAATCTTGTTTCGATTCATTATTGATCTCGATATGTATATTATTTTCTAGTTTCAACGACGAAAACAATCTTTGGCCGCATAATAATACTTCGTTATACGCTATAGGTATTCTCTCTCTTTTTCTTTTTTTTATAATATTATGTTTTTATGCACGCTATATTATATACCTATGGTTTATTTTTAAGAATTTTTTTTCCGTAATCAATAATTACCTAAATTGTACCTATATATATATATAATATACTTGCAGGTTCTTATGGCATGCAAATGTGATACGATCTATGTGCTGCAGGGTTTAATGACTTTTAAAATTGTCCCTATGGGCCGACACTTAAGTATTTAACGAACATAAAGTAAATAAGGTAGGACCATAAAAATATAAATTCGTGATAAGAATACATTTCAATAATATACTTGTTCTCATTTCATTCAGTCATTCTCTATAACAGGGGTGGCAAATTATTTTGACATTACGTGCCACTTTTTTTCTTCTTCGAGCGTACCATTAAAAGTTATAAAACAATATATATTTATATATTACATAATATCATATAGTTATAATAATATAAAAATATAATATTTAAATAAATATATTAATTACATTACTTTGGTAATTATTCGTCATCAAAATGTGATTTATTTTATTGAATCTCCAATGTGTTGATATTTGATTTATAATTAGTAAATTTTAATAAATTACATGCCACACTACATTCATCAGTTAGTCAGTTTATAAAATTAGATTTTACAAAATTAATTTTTGAAAAAAGTTACTCGCATAAATAAGTCTAAGAAAAATTGGACGAAATTGATAATGCTACTATCTTAAAAAAATAAAAAATTTAAACTTTATTGTATTTCACTAACTAATAAGTACTCTTAGTCTACGACACAATGTTTTTCCTCAGTGTAGAGTAACTTCTAGTAATATTTATTATGTATTATTATACCATGTATTATTTTCTTGTACTAGGATAAAAAAAAAAATCTACTTACGTAAAATAAGTTATCTATGTTCTAAACGAATCTACAATCTAATTTTCTGAAAGACGTCAACAATAGTAAAAAGGTATTAACATTGTGATGTTGTAATTTATTATTGAAGATAAAAATACAGTATAAATATTTTAATTTTTTGCGTGCCACCTCGGGCATGCGTGTCGTGGATTTGCCATCCATGCTCTCTAATATTGTGAATTTAATAATTGTATATTTTATAAACATTTTTAAATAATTAATTTTGCACGAATAGTATATCGAAATAAAAATTGTTTTAACATTGCAACTAAAATTGATGGGTATAGTTTTAAGAAGAATACAATTGTTTGTTTTCGTTTTTACATTCATTTCAACGTGATTAACAAACGGAACAAATTAATTTGTGGACGGTTTTAAAATAACGTAAAAATAAAACATATTTGTATTTATTGTTTCTATTATGTATACTCATAATATGAACAGAATTAACTTGTGTTAAAGTTGTCGAATTATCTGCATAGGATATTAGTGCAGGTGTGGAAATCCGATGAGATGAAAAATACCATACGTCTATTGTAATTTAATTATTCGTAATGTGTTTATATATATATATTCAATAACGATAAACATATTGATTTCATGGAGTACATTTTAGTTGTTTGGATATTTCTTTTCCACGTTAAATTTTTTCAAATTATTTTATAGACCAGTGCACATATAATTACTGCCGAAATTAATTTACGGCTGAAAAACACGATTAATCGTATATATACGATACTGATATGAGTTCATAACGTATACACAATATGCGCAATAAAGCACAAAAATATATACTACATGTCTGATAGCTAACTGATAAAATAAATAAATAATATTTTAAAAACGCTAAAACAAATCAGAAAATTCGATTACCTATTTATAATATTAAAATTATTATTTATATTACATCGCATTATATTATATAATGCGTTAAATCGGTATACTATCATACTAAGAATTTATATATACATCGTAGATCCGATTAGATTTCCACGTTTTAGCGTGTAAGTGACACCTGGGTGCACATAATATAATACCTACAACCCGCCCGATCACTGTACACATGTTGAACACAAAGACTCTGAATATCTACATAAGTCGTATACATATGTATAATATGAACGCATCTCTGCCTTTGCCAAATCTTCTCGCTACCGCTGCAGCACGTTGATACATATATTATAATAAAATTTGTATTTTGAGACCATAGGAATGGCCGAAAAATGTCCATAAAAAAAAAAGGCTATTATTTGGAATTTGCATGTTTTGAAAACCTTTACATAAGTAATCATAAGACCGTGTTGACTATCCAACGATTAGTTTATTCATATAAATCTGGTTAATATTAAAGTTGTCAACCCCTTAAGAATGTATGAACAGTTAAAATTTGCAATCGATACAGTTTTCATGAACGAGAACCGATGGTAAGTTTTGAGTCTCTTCATTCAAATACATTTCGTGTTTACAGTGCTGTTGAACTGTAAATATTTTCGGATAAACCCGTTTATCGCAATTGCAAACGCGTAACGCGTCCATTTCATATTACAAATAACCTGCGCAAACGAGAAGCAAAATTTTGCCGCGTTTTTCATAAGCCCGTTGAAAAACGAAACTCCTAACCGGGTGTTGTGTTTAACACGTACTACCGTTGAAGGTATACAATAAAAATAAAACCTTTGCGGTACATCGCATTATAATATCGCGCGCTCCATAAACACACACACAACGCATGCATTCGAAGGATAACAATCTGTCGTGAATACTTGCATTTATAATTCAAACGTCTGCGCGGGTCTGCGTATAAAACGCACAACAATAATATTAATAATGTGAACCATACGTAAAAACATTTGATCACAAACGCTGTTGTTGCGCCGCTGCGGGGCCGCGCGACCGAGATATCGCGTGCGGCGCGTCGGGCGAGCGATCGCGGGTGAAGCTGCGAGGCCGAGTGCTGCGTGCGGCGCTTGCGTTCGGGAATTAATATAATAGCGTTAGCGTTTCGACGGGTACGCGGGTGCTGTTCGATGGGGGGGAGGGGAACAGAAGGAATAAAGAATGAAATCTTCCCGGCCGTCCTCTTTCGCGAAACGCACGCGCGTCCGAATCCGAACGTGTGCACCTATGTATTATTATCATTACAACGTAATACTAACGTCTCGTCGAGATCGCTGCCGCCGCGCGTACAAACGGTTGCCGCTGTTGCGGACGGAGCCGCGAGATGACCACGGGGGATTCATGACGCGGCGGCGGACAACAGCATCCGATTAGCCGGTCCCGAAGAGCTGCGCACCTACACGCGCGCGCGTGTTTTTTTTCATTTTTTTTTTCCGTTTTTTTTTTTTTGTATCTCTTGAAAAGAAATACACAGACGAGGTCGATCGCCGGACAGTAGCTCGTGGCTAAATTGGTCTCGGGTCCGTCTCCGCCTCTTTGATTACTATTATCCGTCGCGCACCGCACCCCTCCGCCCGTCCGGCTATTAATTTCCGTCCGCGCGTCTACGGTGCGCGCACCCGTGCGTGTGTTCGACTTTTACGTGCGCGCGCACGCACGCACCTCGCGCGATACGTTATCCGCGGTCGTGTTGTACGCGCGCACGCGCATCACGACGTCGCGCGACGGGGCGAGACGCGGCGTTCCCGTGCCGGTGCGTGTCCAAAGCTTTTTTGTTATTCGCGCGCCCACGAACACGTCCCCGTTCGAAACGTTCAAAGATTTCCGTTCGCGTTGTCCATCTTCGCGTCAGTACGTGTCACTGCTAGTTTTTTTTAGTTTCTAGCGCACCTCTTGTTTTCACACATTTCATTTATCGATTAAGAAAAGAACAAGTCTCGTCCGTTGGAGGCGTCGGTGGCAGCGAACAATTTTCGAAACCATATGTCGTTTTAATGGTAATGCTAAAACCATTATGATTACATGTTACGATTTATCGCCGATTTGCTGTCGATCACGTCCGCAACTGAAGACGCCGTTGTCAAACATTTTCTTCGACGTACGTTCAAATACCGCCTGTTGAGAGAACGTTTGAACACGTTGCACGCGCACACGTAAGAGACACGTACGGACCGGGTGAAACGTTATCAGCGAACATCCTAGATCTACCGTGGACTCCAGGCTTGAGACGCTCGCGCGGTGTCTGCTAACCGACCGGCCGACGTTGCGTGGTGCAAACGTTTATTATTGCAGGTGTATCATACACGATTATCCGCCGCAAACGTGTATCGTATGTATTACGTCGCCGGCACATGTAGCCGTTTACCCGTCCGGTGTACCTACATAGGTGTTGTAATAATCCACCGGTCGTCATCACCGAGTTACCGGTATTACATGTCGACGGGATTCGCCGGAAGGTCTTGTTTGTGTACGAGTGAATTGCTCGGGTTTTCAAGTTTACGATCAAACACGAGTAATACGTATTATACGCGATTGTTGGTACAATGCAATTTTTCCGTTTTGAAAGTGTTCCAAACGTATGGAAAAAAATTCGTACTCGAATTGAGATAAGTCAGTTTTCGATTTTCTCATTCGGATAAGTGAAAAAATTTAAAATACCGAGTAAAAACGTTTTGTACCATTCTGTTTAAGAAGCGTTCGAATTTATATTTAACGTATTTGTAATTTTGTGTTATTTATGGATTGAAAAACGAAACCGTGCACCGTTTCACTCGGGTTTTGAAAAATCAGAAGATATCATTTATTGTGTTATTTTTAATTTTTTTTACCATTGATTAATGTTTGATGTACTACTGATTATATATTATTCTGACGTGTAATCCCTTCCCGATAAACTTTCGTTAAGCGTAATATCACTAGACTTAAGTATTTATGAATCTGCAGCAGTTAAAATTATTTAGAAACCAAGATAAATACATATTGGACCAACAGTTACTGGACGGTTTTTTTTTTTTTTTTTAACACCGATATTCTTTGATTTTTGATATCAAATTTCATAAGACGGTCTGAAAACCGTACGGAAATGTTTTGTCCTATCTTACGCCTATTCGCCGTTTTCCAGCACGTGACAACTTTTTTATACCATGGTGCACGCTTAGGTTTACCTATGCTGAGTTACTTATAAAATATTTGCGCCGTGCAGTTATAATGTAATTATTATAATTACGTATCAAGTAATAATCATGTCTGAGCAATGCAAACACGAATTGTGTAACGTTATTATTTGTATTGGTTTCTATCGTTCGCGTATCGAATCCCAACGGAAGAATGATCGAAAAATTCGATACATCGATACGTTCGACAACAACAAGAATATGCTGTGTTATTATACGGCTTTCTTCGTTTATAACCCGACGACCCATCTACCATCGTACCATCTCAAACGCTCGTATTGTTTACGTGCGCGCACATCGCTTGAAAGATAATACCGCGTTAGTTGTACTGCAGCATTGCTTTGACGTGATTATAATATTATGAAGTGGTTTGATAGCGTAACTTATGACGATGTCCAGTGGATCGGAAAACGCAACAGAGTAAAATAATGAACCTTTATCACCTTACGGATTACATACGCTTGTTTGGTTTGGACTACAACAATGGAACGTCAGCCGATAAATACTTAAAGTTTGACCGCTGTATAAAATCGAACAAACGCTGGACGAGCCGTTAGTGGACCGATTGTTATATACACACCGACACCACCTCTATGATTATATTTTTAATTTAAGCAATGCAATTCGTGATAATAACCTCGTATGAACGCGCGCGGAGAATCATGTTAAAATCATACCCGTACAATTTATATCTCGGATGCGAGAAAACAAATGTAAAATCTATGAAATACCTATAACGTGCACAGATGATTCTCAGGTATCAGTAACGTTTTGTTATTGTTGAAATTCCTCACTTGCCTCTCTTGTAGTGGCATATGAGTGTGCAGAAAATCGTTTTTTTGTTTTTCACGTGCGTCTCTCCTGATATTGCTGAACCGTCGTTCACTGTTTTGATACTCCTAGTTCTGAATTCAAGCGATGATCGAAAAACTAAGTGAAATTATGTAGGTCTTCGCGGCCTACGGACGCGATACCAGCTTAAGGGTAATATAACACCGGAGTGGAATATTGATGGCGGTTTGTCAAATGTATTTGAATTACTAACGGTCGTATGTGTACCGTAGAAAGCGAATATATCGCTGCCCGTCAGAGGGAGAGGGGGAGGAACGGGGGTAACATAAATAACTATTCAAAGCCGCGTTCTTCCACCCCACACGTTCAAACGTGTATACGTGTACATACGCATGTATAATATACACGAGCGTATAATAAGTGCGTATACATAATATGTATCCGATAATTCCCTAAACCTTTCCCGTCGTTTAAACCATTATTTTAAAACGGAGAACACTTGTAGCACGGCGCTGGCCATTAATCCTCGTCCATTATAATATTGTGTTATATATTATACGCTACTCGTAAACGATAGTAGTTTTTTCAAGTACGCACAATACAACAATGTTCATATTCGCCTCGTCATTTTATTAGAGGGGTCAAATGGTAATAATAATAATGAACGAAAAAAAAAAAAGAGCATTCGAAACAACAACGCGTGATAGTTCCGAGTCCCGGCGGCAGACGCGTATCCTGGCTATATGAATTTCCGACTTAATACACGAACACGTCCGCTGTAGTGATGTTACGATTTCGGAAATGTCCAAACGCACTACATATTCTTTAATATTTTATTTTATTTTCCCCACCATCAACTTTGCTACCACGACATATAACTCCTTTGTGTCGTGGGGTAATATCCCTTCAGGTCCACAGCCATTCCGGTTGTCCGTCGTTAAATACAACGTGTGTTCATGAGTATATTATATCATGTTGTGGTATGTGTGTGTGTGTGTGTGTGTGTGTGTGTGTGCGCGCGTACAAAAATGGTACATTCGATTAGTCGTTCCTACACATTCTTAATGAAGTCATATAATGTAACGTTGCGGTCTCTCATCCCGCGCGACCGTCAAATCGTATTAGATGCTCAAACCGAAAACCGTGGTGGACGCGTAGAATAACTGGTTTTCGGATCGCATTTTTCCTCGCATATACACATGCAAAATACTTGGATGGGAAAAAGCAACAAATAAAATATATACAAATGAATAAATGAAAAAATATGCAGTCTTATTAGTATTTTACACGCCAAGGAGTTCGTGGACATCGATTAAAATATTTACAAAATTTCCGAATTCCTTCGTTCGGGCATACGCGCGTTCAGATTTGTGAATTTTAAAACAAAATAATGTGATACCTAATGTTTGAGCCGTTAAATTAACGAGCTTAATTATTTTTTGCATTAAATCTGAATCGCACATAGATACATATACATCTACAGATGCGTTAGATTCCTATAGATACAAGTTTAGTGTTTTAATGCATTAAATATTTAAATTTCCGCGGAGAGAAAAATTATTTGATACCCAGTATTGCGTTATCATAAGAACTGATCTTTCTGTTATACGTCCCTCGTTAAATTACTATTATTATTTCATAACAATTATGTACGACGGCGTATCATAAGAGCTATTTCATATTGTATTCACATGAATTTTACTTATATACTGTAATTTTGAAAAGTAAACACGATTCACGGTTTTCCACATCGTATTATATGTAAGTTAAAGCAATTCGACGTTTCGCTATAGCTATACGTAATTTCCACAGAAGGAGCAGCAGCTGGTGTTTTAATCAAATGCTGTTTAAGCAATGTAAATTACGTAAATATCTTTCGTGTATATTGCAGAGTCAACACGCGTCTTTCGGAATTTTATATAAATATATATTATATATATTTGCCCATGGCGTATAGACGTACCTACTTATACAGTGGTGCGTTTTTCGACCAAGACGTGCTTCACGCAGGTACGCCTAAAATATTGAATTCGACCCTTACATATCACGCGATAACGTTTCGTGCTTGTATTAAAATTTTTGATGTAAAATGTTTAGTATGTAAAATGTACATAATTTGATCTTAATTGAATTCGATCTCATAGGAATGTTGTCGTATATATTATATAATTATACCTACCTATACGTTTATTAAATTATTTTGGAAACGTAATCTATACATTTTTAGTACTCAGCGGCCTAGAAAAATTGAGTGTTTTGGGTGTTAAGAAATTCAACCCTCTCACTATTCTAACCGATTTAACACATTTGCATATATCACATAGTCAACTCTAAACCAAGTGTGATCTTTTGGAGCTTCTAACTAGCTTTAAATTTAGAGTTACTTTAAGTTAGTTAAGTTAAAGATACATGTTTTATATAAAATTAATGTAAAATCAATCTAAAGAAGAGTTATCGACAATATAGCAGAAAAAAGATTTGATATTCAAATTTTAAACGTATTAGGGCATCGATCGAAACAACATGATGATATTATGCAACACACACGGACATACCTGTACTGTATTTCTACGTTAGTCGTTGACACTATAAGGGGTCTTCAACAGTCTCGTGTGCAGGGGAAATTTACATAAAATAGTTATTGTGGAAGCAAATCGGTCGAAAATCGTAGAAAAAGGGTTATTGTAACTAATTATTGTTACTCTTTATAGGTATAACGGTAATTTGGTTATGTAGTTAATACTGTAATACGGATTAATAACACATACTATTTTTTATGGAACCGTCTCAACAAACCCATAGTATATACTTCACAAGCATAATTATTGTCGGTACTGTGCAAGTTCTAAAAATGATTAGTGATTTTCGAAAAACTGTACAGAAAACGAATACCAATTTGGTTAAATATTTAAGAATATTTAAGTCCGAATATACTGACTGCACGCACCAGGTAAGAAAATCTATATTGTTTGTGCTTGAAAAAAAGAAAAAAATATACATAAAAAATTGTATACAAAAACTGTATAATGTTGCTACGTATACAATACAAAATAAAATAGTACAATGTTTATCGAATCCCGCGTGTCTCGGTGATACGCACGTACATTGTAATAGTACTGTCGGTATCGATCGTCACGTGTACACGACATTACACTAACTTTCGCGTACATACGTAAATACATTGCAATATTGATGTTCAAATGCGATTTTCGTTCAATACACCTACGTCTCCGAGACGGAATGTTTGGTCGTCTATTCGTATAACGTCCGACGGGGACTTTTCCGAGCATCCGTACGTAGTGACGGCGCCAGAAATTTTTTTTTTTTGTATACGGACAATAAGGACGCCAACAGTGATGAGGTAGGGTGACGGAAAATTATTTTTCAGCGAGAAAAAAAAATAACAATAATAATTGTAATTAATATGAGCTAATCGCTATAGTTTAAGATTTTAAACGATCAAATGTTAAAAAGATTTTAAACGATCGCTATGAAAAATCTGCGTTGAAATTATTGTGCTCGCGACCATTGACTGCATTATCACGCCCGAGGAGGTGAGTCTAAGAAGCGGTAGGGCCACTGACGGGGCCAAAACGTTTTCAGGCAAGGCCATGGCACTATCTGGTCCGTCCCTGGCACCGCCACTGCCCGTAGGTGGTACGTGCGCAAAGCGTATTGTTTCATAACGCGTGTACCGAGATGTTAGCTTACGGATTCTGAAGAACGCGGCCGGACCGCTAATGTACGTTGGAGCACATGCAGCGCGAGATGTTCGGATCCCGTGCGACCCGGTGTGCGGTGCCGTGTCCGAAATGTGTACGTGCGTACGACATCCCCTCGAGCGTTCCGGCGTACGTCCACGACGCGATTCGTAATAACAATAATAACCTATAATGTTGTATTACGTGTACCTGGTGGCGGTTTCGTTTCGTTCGCGGCCACGCGGTTACCCTGCGCATGAAATCGTTTTGATTCGCGTCTCCGCGGGGGGAAAAGGAAAAAAAAAAATCGGTACGAACATTAAGTCGTACAACAATAATATAATAATCGACACACGCACGACATGCGGCCAAGGCCTACATAACACGTTATAATATACGTTTACGCACGTTAAGAGTATTTTGTGTGCGTGCGTGCGCGTGTGTGTGTGTGTATGTGTGTGTGTGGTGCAACATGTCGACGATCGACTGATAATACACGTCCGTCGACTGGTTTTCCATTGCTGTACCTACATATATAGTACGCGTAGCACTACCGCATCGGTCGGCCCTCGCCCGCCGGCCCGGATCGGATCGACGGTCGGTCCCCGGAGGCGATCGATCGTAATAATCGAAACGTCGTGGAAAAAAAAAACAGTAACGAAAATATAAGAGTAAAACAAAAACGCTCGGGTGAAGACATCGAAGGATTTTTCCTGCGCGCGTACACGTAACATAATATCGTATAAGTACGGTTTTAGGGAGAAAGAGAAAGAGAGAAAAAACTACACTACCCAGTTAAGTGCCGGGTACTTCGGCCATGACTACCTTTAAGGATATGTACGTACCACGTGAGTATGTGTATTGTCCTCGCCGTCGTCATCGTCGCCGTAATAGTCATCTACCTGTACCGAGCGTACACAGCATGTCGCCGAAGGGCGAACAATTTTTTTTCTTGATAATTCATTACAATTACTGTGGTCCACTCACGCGAGTATAGTCTCATTGATCCACCGTGTACTAGTTTGCGGGGGCCCGCAGATATTACATGTACCTAATACGCTTTATCTATGTATGTATATTATATTACACGTACAAAATTATTGGCGATTCATATGTATACGTAACGAAAACGAATCACGGCTATAAACACCCGCAACCGGTACAATTCAATAATTACTAAAATATTTAGTAAATATTTTTACGTTCGTTTTGATTTTAATTTGTATTTCACGTATATTGCATACACAACTGTTTCATCAAATTATCAGTTCTTAAATTATAAACGTATAAATAATACAACAAAAACTCTCTTTTTCTATACATAATGAATGAAGTAAACTGTTTAAATGTGATTTGAGATTGCTAATTCCGAAATTGGGCACGCTGAGCACCCCCCCCCCTAATTGCGCCTATGATCGTGATCTGATATTACATTACAGTATGTGCAATCCTTACCGTCATTTCTGTGTTACATAAATTTCTGATCACTCTGTGTACAGCGCGTATAAATTCACGCGCTCAAAAGTTAATTGACATTTTAGACGCGTGAAAGCTGTAAATCGATCGTACGGTTTCAAAAACTATACACATGTTCTCGTCGAACGATTAATTCATGTTGACGATAGAAACAAACTGATCAATCGGCAGTGCTATAGTTATATGTATATCTGATTTGAGTAATCTCATAATGTTTTCGCACAAAAAATAATGATTTTCTAATTGTATTATTCCTTACAGAAATTAGTTGCAGTCATATACTAGTCGAAAAACTGTGTTTATGCGAACGTAAACAACATACGTATACGTACCACAATCGTATATGGTTATTATTATTATTATTATTATTATTATACGTAGACATCGACAATTACACGTGTATTTTACCGTATTTACAGCCTTCGGGGACGAGAGATCAGAGCAAATTCATGGTCTCGGAAGCGTCGAGCAAGACGACGTATGAGTGTAGATCATGGTACCTTTTTTTCTTGTTTTTATAGATTCGCTATCGGCGTTCGTATTATACTATTATTTTTATCGTAGAACAGCCACATATAGCAGTGAATGGTGAACGGGTGCATGAACCGCTATCCGGTATTATAATACGTAGTAGAGATCCATTACTTGTATGTGATATCCCCATAGTACAACCGCTGCAATTATCGATGCAACATCGATTACTCGTCAGGCGTAATATTTACATAGGTGTTACCCATCAAGTAGTAATACCTTACCGTTTACTTTTTATAACACGTGCGTACAAAAAACGTTTATTATTGATCAAGGAAAGATGATGCAGTTCGTTAAAATACTGAACGAAACTAGTCTGTAGAATCGTCTTGATTAAGAATAAAATCGCTTTATTAAAATCGTAAAAACTCACCATCTAAAAACATCAGAATCTCAAATAATTTTTTCTTTCTCAAGGGTTCGATTTTATATGGCAACTGCGCATAAATCTATTCCTGTCTTGAATATAAGTGAAATAACAAGTAGATGCAGTGGACATCCAATGACTCGAAAGATAACGTAACAAATTAATAAAATAAATAATATACAATAATAGATTTCTATAGAAGTGATCTGGCTCGATTTATATAATATCTCAATAACTTAAACGGATTCAGACAAATTAAATAATCTATAAAATAGACTTTGCTAAGATGATAAAATGTTCGATTATCGATTTGATTTCGAAAATATTTTGGGTTTATTATTTATCTCAAAACAAATAGCATTCGAATTATGTCCATATACATTGAATTGACGACGAATTATTTATGATAAACGAATATTTTATTAAACGTGCTCTTCATAATATATTATTTTATTGATAGTCTTTTATCTGTTTTGAGTTCAAACCAAGGTTTTTACGATTCAAATTATATTTTACTCCGTAAACTCGTTTTTATTTTTCTTATTCTAGTCAAGTCATCGCATTGAAAAAAATGACGTCTGCAGAACCCGATTGAGCGAAAACTCGTACGGCAGTGTTTTCGTACCGTGCATGATTTCCCGTTGAAATACGAGTATTAGAAAACCATCACACATGATATTATTAAACGGACAATAATCAATATCGCGTGTATAATTGTACGTGTAGAAATTATTGCAATCGCGTTCTCGGACCTACACGTACCACACTCCGTTTGTGAAGCACACGTGTCCCACTGCTGCAGGAACGCACAGTAATATAAAATTACATACCTATACGCGTATTAATCATTAAACAAGTCATAATGAATTATTGTGACACGTACAAACTACTGAAAACACGGTATATACGAACGGATATGCGATGAACATATAATTTATTATTCGCTTATTCGTGTGCGTAGGGCTGGATCAAGGGAGGGTGGCGTTATTGCCCCGGGCCGCAAATTGAAAGGGATCATAGTGTATTTCGTAATCGTTGGCTAACAAATATCAAGTATTGTTTTATCATTTTATTGTGACTGCACTGCAGTACAAATATACACTATATTTGTTTTAATTTATATTTATTAAAAATAACTAAATATTTTAGTAAAAAAAAATTAAATTGTTTTAAGTGAAAAGACTTCATCAAAAGTAATAGGCCTCCGTATAGTACTACCGCAATCCGGCATTGCGTGTGCGAAAATATCTATTTTTTCTTTTCGAACATAGCGTAATCCGTACGAAAAATGTATTCACAATATTCGTGTGTCGACCACACGATATTCTTCGTATACTTTTGTATTTTTATGATTAATTTTAGACGTGCGCATTGTCGAGAAACACCACGTTGAAGAATATTTTTTTCTTCTTCTAGGTAGTCGGCTTCTAATCGATTCATAATATCAACAATAATTGTATTACAATATCAATCGACTTATCGCTGTACACGTGTAGCGACAACTTCGGACAACATTCGCTAATGTTTTCGTACACAGTGACAGATCTTGGCTTATCGTCCTATGTAACGAACGTGCGTGATGACGATCGTGTTAAAATTGACGCCGTTCGATTTTTTTTTTCTACCCCGCGGATCCAATGTGCCTGCGGACGTGCAATTACAATACTCATATGCGTGCGCTAGGTTTTCGAAACTGCTTATTATTTATTGTTTTCTGGAAATTATTCGATACACTACTTCTACGCGCGTATCGTATGTGAAAAGATCAAACATATCGAAATACACGGTACGCACTAAAATGTAATTCGACAAGAGTTATCGAGTACAGAACCGGTTTGAAGTTTTGACGACAAATGGTTTTCAAGGAATTCTAAAACAAAACTACGGGTACCTAGTCGAAACGCGCGCACCGCAATAATGATAGTAATACGCGCGCCCGAAAACTCGATGTGTAATTTACGTGGACACGCGGTTTGTCGATCCGTGGGACGTGCAGCTAATAAAATCGTTTGTCTAAACACTGAATATTCGTGAATATAGATCTGAACATCTTTTCGATAGAAAAAATTAAAAAATAAAAAATAAAAAATAAAAAACCTCTACAGACTTACGCAGATTTGTTGTTTATGCGACACGAGCTTTGTACTATTGTCTTCAAAAGTAATGATTGACCGTTCTACATTATTTCTCGTTTTTACACGCACATTATTTTCCTTGTATATTTTTTTTCACGCCTTAGACATTTTTTGGTCTAAAAATATTTTTCTCCTTTCCAGGCAAAGCCGTATTGGCTTGATATAAGTTCGGCGCTTTCGATTCAACTATTGCATTTTATTGTAACCATTTTACTCAGAATTTTAAAATACTTATGGGCATTGTATAGAACTGAAACCGAATTTATTCGTGTGCATTGTTACGTATACGAGTCTTATGTGTGTTAACGAATTAGAATTTACATTAATATTAGTGTTGTCAACCGCATTAGACGATAAAAATATTCTTGTCGAAACCAGTGATTAACCGTCTCGGTTTCATACAGTGGAGTATTATTATATTATTATCTTTCCTTTATGATAAATGTTAACGTACGTAGGTGAACACGTACTGTATAATAATACATCAAACCCTATTGAAACGAAAAATAATAACACGTACGGAAATATGTATACTATGTTTGCGTTATCATATGAATTATTATTTATTTAATATCTAACTGACGTGAAAACGTTTTTCACGGGTACCGTATGAAAATAACTGAACAGTGTCGAATTTCACTACATTCAGATCAGCGCAACACGCATGTATTCGAGACGAAGTGAGCCTACGGTGTATTTATTTGAACGTAAAGACGAACCTAAAGCGTTATTCAAAAATCGACTATATTCCCTACAACAAATTCAATACTCGTGAACCTCGTTTATCCGGTTGTGCCTACTACTTTATTAAGGTCTGGTTTCAGGGTATTTAAACACGGAATCCGTTTGATATGGTCACACGTTCAACATTATTTGAGAATACGCCTTGTTTTTAACACGGAATTTTCTTTAATCGGGATTTAATCAAAAACTGGTTAATATAAAAATAATTATATCGGTTACCATGGATTTGACCAAACGTAATCAATTGACTATTATTAAAAACGAAAAAAAATATACACAAAAATAATAATAAAAATAAAGACAGAAACGTTGTACGTTTATAATATATTTACATAAACAAACGTAATCGCTATTTATCGAGTGGAATGAAATCGGGCGGTAAGACACCAAATCGAAAATCCCGTATGCGAGAATATTATCCTATTGGCTATTGAAAAGTGTTTTAGCATACGAGAAAAATTCCATACCAATTACGATACTATTGCTACGGTTCCGTTTTGACCGTCGTCAAACACCGTTATAGAAAAAACTTACTCGTATAAAAGTCAAAAGTTTATTATTTTTCCTACGTAAGTACAAGTGCTTGAGTAACATAATAATATGACGATTTGTTTGTGCACGTTGAAACAAACGCGATTCATGAAACACGAATTTCTTCGTACGTGTTGTTTACATCATTATGTTATATGTTATTGTAAGCTACGACCTCTTGCTCGAAATCGGTTAATTCACATTGAAATGATTAATTCACATAATCACTTTTTACCCTTGCTTTGCTTTTTTACGTGTACAGCACACGACCGCGGGACGAACATACACACATTCATATTATATTTATTAGGCACACACTATTCATTAACACTAATAACAGTTTCGTGGATAATTACCAAAACTTGGTACGTGTGTGCGTCGGCGTGTTCTTTAATTGTCCGTAATGTTACACGCGCGTAATTTCTCGACATAACTCAAGTGTACCAATCGGATCTCGCGTGTAACGATTAATAACGTTATTATTATACAATCGTAGCGATTAAAACGTTTCAATTACGGTTTAATTGTTCGTGTTGTTGAAACGCTGTTAATATTACTCTTGGTCCAGTCATCGCACGGACCGTCCGCGAGTCCGTTCATATGATCACAACTGTTGGCGCACAACTACACAACGGCAGTATCGTTTATTTATACGCCATACGCCGTATTTTACCGCACTGTGTTTTTTTTTCACGCGTCGTTATCAAATTATAAAATTGAGAAAATCGATCGCAACATCGTGATAAAGTTATTGGTTTTGTTGAAGGCTCCTCGTCCGGGTTACGGCGACGCGGTGTACCTCCAATAATGTATGCGTAATAATATGTGCGCGCACGCGTACGACAAACATGTACAATAATACGGAATATTATCGCGTTAGAGCGCACGAAAACCAAATTGGAAAATCGAATGAATATTCGGTCCACGGATTTCCATGTGTTGGCCGTGCGGTGTTGTAGGCAGTATACCTTCACACGCGCGTGTAGCCCTTAAACAAATCGGATTATGTTCGTTATTATTACTATGCGCGCGTTACGTATGTTATGCGATTGTGACGTACAGAGAAAAATGTAAAAATTTCAACACGACGGATACAAAAACATCTTTGTTTACAAGTTTTACGTTTTTTTTTTTTTTTTATTATTATCATTTTTGTTTCATATATTTATTTTTTAAAACTACAATTGTAGTGTGCGCGCCACAATAGTATCATCCCGATAGTCATAACAATAGTTCACCAGACACGTCATGAATGGATGTTGAAAATCGTTTCATTGTGAAATCATTTTTATGGCAATCTTTTTCTTTATCGCCATCGTAACCCATTTATTTTAGTCGGACCTCCGAGTCATTCCTCGCCCCATCATCATGCGTGCGCGTATCCATTATACGTGTTTACTTTTGTAATACTCTTTTCAACACATCCATTCACCTTTTTTTTTTTTCCTACATTTTTTGTGCACGTCACTGTAACATAGCACTCGCTCTCTTCTCGCTTTGTCTTCATTTTAATACTTCGAGTTATCTCGTTTCGTAATTTTTAAAACTTTTCGAACCAAATATTGTCCAACGTAAAAATAAAGTGTAAAAAAAAAATCAAAAATAATAATAAAACAACGTTATTGTATTTACGCGGACGCTTACTTTTCACTGTATGGTTATTGCTGTATTTCATGTCAATACAATAGTATACCGATCACATCAATCCGTGTTCCATTTATTATTCCTGATTGTAATATTATAATTTCTTATTTGCATTTGTGAATGTTGTGTTGCATCTTAACTCGATTTCTGTGCACATCGTGAAGTGTCAAAAGCGACCAACCGTTATTTGACAAATATAGACGGATATATTTACATACACACACACACACACACACACATACACACACACACACACACACACACACACACAAATATATATATATATATA
Organism: Sipha maydis; assembly: GCA_034509805.1. Lineage (NCBI taxonomy): Eukaryota > Metazoa > Arthropoda > Insecta > Hemiptera > Aphididae > Sipha > Sipha maydis. Next base: position 100,823 of record JASXSY010000602.1, read on the forward strand.
TATTTGTATTTATTCTAACTGTATGCATGTCATATGAAATCTTCCTAAATGGCTAGACCGATTTCTATAACATTTTGTGTGTGCGATCCAATTTAACTAACCAATTTATGGTTCGAGAATTGTTTGGATTTACTTATTGATAGAATTAACAAATTAACACACGTTGCTAATAACAACCACATAAATCAGATGAAGGAGTGAGAAATAGTGGTAATATATATATATAGTAGTTGAATAACTCGGCTTCTCCCGTGTGTATTTTTTCCATATTTACAATATTATTTTAGTACATAAGGGGTAACATTGTTGAGTGCAAAATATTTTTTATGCGTAGTTCGTTGTTTTTTCTTTATTAATAATAGCTCCCTGTATACAATATTATTGGTTCTTCCTTCAGGAAGCAATATTACTTGACGATCAAGAGAGCTTAAACTTGAACAAGCAACATATAATTGGTCATGGTAGAAATGATCTTTCCTTAAATTCATTCCTACTACTTTCAAAGACTGTATATGCGCTTTGTTAATTGTCATGACAAAACAGACTTTAATGGGAAACTGTAACCGTTTGAACTGAAAATGATAGATGAAATCAAGTTATTTCTTGTAGAAAAATTGTTTCTCCCATACCGCAGCTTATAAATGTGCAAATGAAATGAACGCATAGGCGGAAATTGGGGAGGGCTTGGGGGGGCTTAGCCCCCCAAAATTATTAAATTTCGTAGTATAAAATATTGAAATAGGTACATATTTTACAACAATTGACATTTAAGCCCCCCCCTAAAATTCAATCAAATCTCCGTTTATGAATGAACGTACGTTCGTTTGCACCGTAAGAACATACAGGCATCGCAGCTAGGCAACGGAGAGATAGTGGTAGTAAAATTTGTAATTTTTTTATTAAAATCAACATAATCATGTCAAGCTCAAAATATCAAGTGGGCCAAATACATTGAATAGTTTACTACACGTACATAATAAATAAACGAAAAAAAAATGTTCTATTATTATATTTATATACATATAAAATCATCATAAAACTTATTCGATTAAGTATACCTTATTAGAATATAAGACTTAATAATGTACAACAAATATAACATTATCTAAGAGTCTAAGATAGTTGCAACATGGATTTAATATTTTATAATTTTTTTTACGATTCATTTATTTTGTCCATTGATATTGGTAGTCGCGGGCCACATGCGTGTATTACATAAATCAAATATTTCCTAGGTAACCAAAAAATAAAAAAATGTATAAGTCAGTTCAAAACTGTTTTGACCCTAAAAAATGTAATTTTCGAAAAATCCCTTCTTGTTGCATGGTAAAAGTATTAGAGAAACCACCATTCCAAATTTCAAGTGCGTACGTTGAGTAGTTTTTGAGATACAGCGATCAGTGAGTCAGTATTATTTGGATTATATATATATATATATATATATATATAGATAGATAGATTTTTAGCTCATTCGTTGATCAGCGTACGCTGTACGCAATACGTTTACTTATTACTTATTTACTTATTATCTTTAGGTGCAGTTAGAAAGAATTTTTCAAATAGTACTTCGAAATCGTTGTATTGTCGAAACAATTCAAGATCTATACTGAACACATAAATATTTATATTTTTTGGTTACTCAGGAAATTTGTAATTATCTTTAGTTTGTTGATTTTGATAGTTACCGATTGAGATATAGATAAATTAATATAGTATAAATAAATAAATAAAAATATCATTATAATAAAATAGAACGATTAATATGCGTTTTATTTTTTATTTTTATTATTATTATTTTTTTTTTTTTTTTTTACATACAAATAATAATTTCTCAATTCTAAAATGATAAAATATCTGCCGGACTTGATCGAGTAATTCAGCTAATTTATATATATTTTTCTTTAGTAGATCGATTAAAAGAAAAATTATTACATTTGTGCGTCTTATAACAGTATTAGTTATATGGTTTTCTAAAAATTAAATTAATAATATTCGAGCTCTTATCCATAATTCGGAATATTGCATACGTAAAGGTACTCAATTCGTTCGTTTAACAGTTCAAATAACGAATGCAATAGGAGTTTACTAACTACATGTAACACACGTACACATTGGCTATATATCTGACGAGTTATCTTGGAAAAGAGATGATTTATCGACGGTACATCGGGACAATTATTGTTCGAATAAAATTTAAACGTACAACTACTAATAAGACATTGTAAAAGTAATGGACAACGTCGAAATGCGTTTATGTAGTTTTCAAACCAATGGACGTGGTGTCAATAACATATTGTAACGAGCAGTAGTGTAGTTACAGGTAGGGTGTAAGGGGTTTCCACCCCCCCAGATTTTTTTTTTAGGTATTTATTTATAATGTGCCTACCTACACATTAAAGTAATATTATATTTTTATTTTAAACTATATTTGAGTAACAAAATAATTTTCATTAAAAACGGGATATAATAATAATACAAATATAAATTTAATATTATTAAATAGGAACTCGTATTATGATATACTAAGAACGTCGAAAATAAAGATCTTACCCCCCCCCCCCCCAGATAAAAATGTATCTACCCCACCGGTAACGAGACTGAAACGCAATACCGGCGAGTGGATCGAAGTTGACGAGTGAAGATAACAGTCGCAACAACAGTTTGTAAACGTTCGTAAGTCATAAGAACTGACTGAAGATCGGCTTTTAAATTCGTCCACGGCCGACCGTTTGCTGTTCCAATATGCATGCATACGTACACGCACAGAGATACACTCGATGATAATAAAAAAAAAAAAAACAATTTTTTTTTTATTACGAATTATGCCTGTTGTCCTTAAGTCCGACGATACGATTAAGATGTACTTCAACCCTAGGTGGCCGTGACAAATGGCTTTACAAATGGTCGTTGAAACGTTGATAACGACCCCATGTCCCGCGGTCCAGTCCGTGTAATTGGCTACTAAAAACGTGAGTGTGTGTGTCGTTAAATGAAAAAACGAAAATTAAAAATAATTTACCGCCGAAGTCGGTGCGCGTGGGATATATATATATATATATGTGTATATAACATACGCATGTGTATGTAGGTAAGTAAGAACATAATATACCAGCTTATATACGCATTTGTCTTGGGGGCTGTCGAGCGCAGGTGAAATGATCAGCAGGTGGAATTGCTCTTTGTTTTATCGGCACACACACTCACACACACACATATATGTACCTGTATGTATGCGCTTACCAATAACATTTATTACGTTTTGTTTTACGTCCAAAACTTTGGCTTTCATATAACGCGCAAAACACGAAAACGTTTTTTTTTTCTAATTCACTAACTCTTGGTAACCCGCATATTGATAATATAAAAGAAAAAAAAATGTACTTCACACAACACTGTATATTGTACAGAGTCGATGCGGACGTACTCGTACATAATACTAGTTACTTGTTAGTATATATCAGTGTTACGCTCCTCGTAAAATGTATGATCACAAGTGCTAATACGTAGCACACCAGAATGATTAAACGGAAACGCAGACTTAAACGTGATGTTCGTCTTACAAGACTACCTAACTTTAAATCGTGTGCACATTTTTCGCTGTAGTAAGCAATCGCCAAGAAGTACTACTGATACGTGTGAATGTAGTAATCAATTTATACGCAAATAAATAGTTTATGGATTTCACTGTTGTTTTACCTATCCGATGGTATAATTATTCAAACTCTTATTACATCAAGCCATACTTCAACAATTGTATTATTGAAAAATAACGCATAATAATTTTTAAATAATTTTAAATAATTTTGTCGTCTTCGCATTTGGAGGTTTGGGTATTGGAAAGATTTGAAAAAGATAACAATAACAATAACAATTTATATCAAATAGCTTATAGCGTCATAAAACATTTACCTCGCGCGTACGTATACATGTTATCGTACATCGATATTAAAAATAAATCTATAATTTATTATGCTTTATTGGATTTATATATTCTACGAGTAATAAATATTCTAATTCGATTACCATACGTACAGCGGAATCATGTTATTTCACTATAAAAATTGAAGATAAAAATAATTTAAATTCATGGTACCAATAATAGCGCCAACACATGTATATGCGTGTTGCAACTAAATTTTAAAACGAAGGTGGAAAAAAGTAACTTGTAAGCGGTCGATTAAAATTTCTAAAATCTCGGACTAGTATATATATATATAAAAAAAAACAAATAAAATAAGTGTATACATATTAATATTTTATTACGCATATATGCATAATATACGTTATATAGTCCATATAGATATAAAAATACGATATCTATAAAGTACATCGTGCAACGGATTTTTTTCTTTCCAGGTACGTATAAATTATAAAAATGTACAGAACGTATATATAACTGATGTTTCTATCAGATATCATATTTTTATTCGGTTTTAATATCATTTTCGGCGACGAATATCATTTGAAACGCGCGAGTGTTATTCGCATAATATATACACACTGTGCCCTTTATCTCTGATCGACATTATTTTTTTTTCAGCCCATCAATTTTATTGTTTAAGGTTTGTGTATAATAGTGTGTATACGACCATCAACTATATCATTATAATAAGCGTACAAGTGTTCGAAAACTAACATCTTCTGCTCCGGACCTTAAACACGAGGAGTATTTTGTAGGTATGTTATATTTTTTCTAACAAACACGGTAAACGTAGGTATTCGCTTTGAACTTCCCGCAGTTAATACAATGTATTATAGTTATAAAATGTCGTGCGAAAACGATTTTCCACTTGCGTGCACTTTTATACAACTTGTATTTGTATAGGTATTTTTTTTTTTTTACTAATAAACGTATTATAATTTTTGGACGCAACGACTGTACATCAAATCTACGTCAAATCATTATAATATATGTGTATATATATACATTATTAAATTACTATCATGTATTAAATATTTCAATTATGTACTAATTGTCATGTTTCGTTGAATGCATTACATAATATGTAATTTTCGTTCGAAAAACGCAATACAATGATATTCACGACGTAATTCTTGAAACGGTTTTCCAAACGCAATATTGCATAGCGTTGGACAATGGCTGCAACACTATTGGTTTATATGGGCTGCGATGGTAACGAAGCGAAACCCAAAGAGAATTTATCACGCTCCTTCAGCAAACTCTGTACATCCTGTCTGTATACTACTATACGCATAGGATTCCATGGCTCATAGTTTTCCTACATTTTTTTTTTTTTTGAGCACCTAATCAATTTCATGGTATCTCTTTAAAATCTTTACATGCCATACGTTCTGCAAAGAACAATATAGGAGTTAGAGCAGATCGATTATAATATTAATGTATATAAATTATAAATATTTTTAAAGCAATATTCACGTTAGTTTTTATCTAACTATAGCCAATTTAATTATTATTATTCAAATAAATGTATGTTTTTCATTAACTTTCATCTTATATGCGATAAATGATTTTACGATTCCGTAATATTTAAGATAAAATAGAAAAAAAGAACCGGATGGGCCTCGCTCTGCTGTACAGTTAGGGGTGGAGTGCACCTCGCTTATAGGATAGGTCATTATTATAATGGATTTGTTAAATTTGAATGCAATGATAGATATCATTGTATACGAATAACGATTCTGAACGGAGTTCATATGTTAGTCTAGAATATAATACAATGTTATTTATAAATATTATATAAGTATATTTTATTTTTAAACGAAAAATTTAGAAAAACCGAAAATTTAAATTGTCTATAAATAAGTCAAAATATGTCAAAATACTTTGAAATTTTAACCATGTATAGAAAACGTCAATATAAAGATTTAATGATAATTTCAAGTTGTTGCGGTTTTTCGTTTTTGAGTTAGGGCATTTTAAAAAAACCGATATCATTTGTCAGTCTAGAACATTCTACATTATATTATATTTTACATGTAATTTTATGTCAATATTCGATATTCAAACGCTTATAAAAAAAAATTGTGCCTATGGATTTTAATAATTTTTGAATGACATTAAGAACTACTTCTGTGGAATCTTCGATTAAATTTTCAAGTATTTTGTAGAAGCCAAATTTTTTTTATCACCGATTATAAAAATAAAATGTAAAAAATCGAATATTTTAAATGACTATAAGTGGCTTAAAAATCAATATAATATTTTGAAAAAAATATTGCATAAAAGAAATACCAATCTTAACAGCTGGTAGAAATTTCAAAAATCTGCGACTTATACTTTTTGAATTATAACAAATATTTAAAATCGTCTGAGAATAAATCGCTATTTTATGCAATTTCGTAAATATTTAAATTTCAAACAGTCATACAATTTTTTCCTCTTAGTCCGGTAGAAATTTTTTTAAAGATTTTTGAAGAGTAGCTTATAGATAACCTAGTGTTAAAATTTTGAACCTTAAGTATGAACAAAAAAAATTTTATGAATTTTTATCTACAAAATAACTTGCAAATTATCGTGATTTTTACACATTTTATACAAATTTGAGAATTAAGGGCTTATAAAAAAAAATTGAGTTTACCGATCACCGATATTTTTTAGTTACGATAAGTTTAACTTATTATAAACCTAGTATAAAATTTTCAAGAGTTTTCGCTCAAACAATTAAATTTTATAAATGTTTAAAAACAAAAATTTAACAAAAATCGAAAATTTAAATTGTCTATAAATAAGTCAAAATATGTCAAAATACTTTGAAATCTTAACCATGTATAGAGAACGTCAATATAAAGATTTGGTGAAAATTTCAAGTTGTTGCGGTTTTTAATTTTTGAGTTAGAGCATTTTAAAAAAAACCGATATCTTTGTCAGTCTAGAATATTATACAGTATATTATATTTTACATGTAATTTTTTGTCAATATTCGCTGTTCAAACGCTTATAAAAAAAAATTGTGCCTATGGATTTTAATAATTTTTGAATGACTTTAAGAACTACTTCTGTAGAATCTTCTATTAAATTTTCAAGTATTTTGTACAAGCCAAATTTTTTTTATCACCGATTATAAAAAAAAAATGTAAAAAAATCGAATATTTTAAATGCCTATAAGTGGCTTAAAAATCAATATAATATTTTGAAAAAAATATGACATAAAGGAAATACCAATTTTAACAACTGGTAGATATTTCAAAAATCTGCGACTTATACTTTTTGAATTATAAAAAATATTTAAAATCGTTTGACAATAAATCGCTATTTTATGCAATTTCGTAAATATTTAAATTTCAAACAGTCATAAAATTTTTTCCTCTTATTCCGGTAGAAATTTTTTTAAAGATTTTTGAAGAGTAGCTTATAGATAACCTAGTGTTAAAATTTTGAACCTTAAGTATGAACGGAAAAAATTTTATGAATTTTTATCTACAAAATAACTTGCAAATTATCGTGATTTTTACATATTTCGTATAAATTGGAACTTTGAGCACTTATAAAAAAAAGTTGTGACTTACGATTTTAGATTTTTTTTTATCAGTTAAGGAACAACTTATAAGAAACCTTGTATTAAATTTTCAAGATTTTCTGGTCAGCCAAAAAAATTTTATCGTTATTTAAAAAAAAAATACTTAAAAAAATTGAAAATTTCAATCGTCTATAAATAGCTTAATAAAAGTCAAAATATTTTGAAAATTTAATGGTGTATAGAGAACGCTAATCTAAACATTTGGTGAAAATTTCAAGTATTTACATCGATTAGTTTTTGAGTTATAGCAAAATAAAAAATTTGATTATGTCGAAAACTGGTTTTGCGTAAAAACTCCAGTTTTTCCCAAATTTTTTTATGGTTTTTCCCGTCGCATTTAAAAAATATTGGAAATTTTTAACTTTTGACCCCCAAAAGTACCAAATAGATTCACTTTCCTTTCAGAAAAGTTGCTACATAAGGCAATCGAAGCATTTTTACTGCCCCAAAACGTGTCGACAGACACAAAAAAAAAAAAAAAAAAAAAAAAAAAAAAAAAAAACACACATCATTGTAAAATCAATACATTCTTCACTCCGTTCAGAATCTAAAACAAACTTTTGTGCGATCTGCCACTGAACCAAGCAGCGCTTACGCTTAAATCTGTCTCCATACCTCCAAATATTCAAACTCTGTGTATCCAAGACCGTTGTCTATTTTTGGCCTTAGATGACTAAATATTCAATCGGCCACTTGATCTCGTGTAAACTTCGACTTTGATCTTCTTCCGCAAATAAGTGTAACTAATATGCAACCAACACATCCGTATCAAAGGCCACTGTAATGAAAGTAAACGACTGTAATGTTAACCTTGTCCTGTCATATTTTCAAATACAAAACTATAATATACATTTTAACCACTTCGTCTTCTTCTACCTCTTCTCATAGGCCTACAGCGTTATATTCTCGATCATTATCAACTCTTACATTTAAATAATTAATAATCCCCTTTTACCGTACTATATGTATCCATTTGTAAACACGCAGCTCAGAGAACTCGATGTCTCGATGCAATTATTGCCACAGTTTAAAACATCATATCAAAATCTGTTCGGTTATATATTATTTTGTTATTACAGTATTCATGTACAAATAACTATATTTTTACAACAGATAATTTTTCTGAATCGAACCAAGTTAGTTGTGTACGGTATGTGCGTGCTTGCGTGATGTGTTGACGAGCACTCACAATTGGCCACCCCTTATCAATTTAATGATTTTAAACATTGATTTCAACGAACCCTGTGAAAATATAATTAAAATTCTATTGACCGAGATTGGAAGGGAAAAAAAAATCGTGTTTTACGCCCAATTCACAGTTCCGCGAATTTTCATGAAATCGGCAAATTTTTCAGCCGCAAAATCATTAACTTTTAGCTCCGCTACACGCTACGATATGAATAAATATGATTGTTTAAGACACAACGTGTGTGTATATAGTATATAGTATATAATCGAGAAGCATTTAGACATATGCTAAGTGCTGCAGGTGTGCACGCGTCGTACGAGGTCGTCATGGGATTTCGTTCGAATGCACCTCAACCTGTACGAACATGCGGTACAAGTAGTAAATATATGTGATGACGTGATGCACGTAGTATGTGTTTACCGCGAATAGCGCATGTACTGCAACAGTATACTCCAGCGCCGGATCTCAGGATCTATATAAAAATCATATTAATCTTAATAATAATCTGTCAGGAAGCTGGGGTACAAATACCGATTAGAATCCCTAAGAAAATTATATTATATTATTTTTATTTTTTTTTTTGTACAAATAACTTTTTTTTTCGTTTTTGTGCATCAATTTTAAATATATGTTTATAAATTCGCTATTAACAGTTGTTGAATTAAATATACAATGAATAAATATATAAAAAAAAGAGGACGAAAAAGAAAAACAATTTCGTTTTTAGATTTTAGTTTTAAAGGCCACTCCTTGGAGGTCAAAGCTCCGGTGCAACCCCCTGCACCGCCGTTAAATCAGACATCGGTCACAGTTTCTAAACGGAGAACGCATTCGCCGCGGAAACGAATAATTTATCGGAATACCGTACGCTATCGCCGTTCGTTTTGTTTCCGAATATCTTGCCGGACGACCAGCCGCTGGACGTGCAACGCGTGTATAATAACACGTGCCCTTACGCTCGGAAAACGTTGAATAATTACGGTCGCCGTCGGTACAACAACGCGCACGCTCGTGATGTGTACGTTTTATCGTGTATTATATGTTTTGTACGTGTTATTATACGTGCGCGTCGCGAATAGTCCGCGAGCACACGCACAAATCAAGCGGACGGTAAACACGGGGGCGAGCGCGCGCGCGTTCGTCTCCTATACCTCGTCGTAATCCGTGACCGGCAGTGAATATGTAGAAGATGGTAAGAAAACGGATGAAAAAAAATCCGTACCAACGCTTATATTATAATAATCTACGCGTCGCGCGCACGTCCCACACACCGCAATAGCCGGCCGGGAACGATCGCGAGCGTGGCGGTCATTACCAATGCAGTGGCTCCTGGTGTTACAACAGGCTTGGCGTTCGTGTAAGCGTATACGCATACGTGTGTGCGCGCAGAGAGGTTAATGATACCTATTGCTCTCTGTGCTTCGGCTGCTGCTCCTACTGATATGGACACGGAGAAAGGGAGAGGAGGAGAAGAAGAAGAAGGAAAATAAGTAATACTTATAAATTACTCGCGCACATGTGTGTAAGCGTATACGTGCGCGTATAACATAATAATATTAATAATAATAAAGTAAATGATTTCGTAGACGGACGCGACGACCTGCGCAGCAGATACATAGGTGCGGGGAGACGCGTGCAACGCGGACGCAGTTGAACGGAGCAGCGCAAGAGAGGAGGTAAGGCCGAAGTAAAAACCAGAAGCCGCGTACGTGTATGGATACATTATAAATGTATACGCGCGCATGTGAGCGCACGTCTACAAATGCGTGTGCGTATTATTATTAATCTTCTCCACTTACGGCACGAAATTAATAATACGGCCGTGGCTCGCGATCCCAGCAGTACGACGTAATACCTACATTACACACGTACAGTGGATACCTATACGATATGCATGTAATATACCTACACGCCGTCGTAGTAGTCGTTGTCGTCGTCGTCGTCGTCGTCGGTCGTACACGCGTGTAATTCGAAAATCGTTTAGAAAAAAAATAAATAAAACGAAAAAAAATATACGTACGTCGCCGCGCAGGAAAAGAAACGTACCGGTTTGAAAATGTCAGGCGAACGCGTTCACGAGCAATTAAGTCGACCGCGACGTGGGCAAATTGATTGGTCTTAGAAAATCAACTGTATATTCACTCTTCCTCTGGCGTATATGTTTATAATATATATTCACTCTTTCCTTGCCTCCGTCTTCACGTTTAAGTCTCTCTCTCTCTCACCCCTCCACCCATTTGGTTCACCATCGTCTTATTTTACTAAGAACGATTTGTTTGACTAATTTACTTTGTCGATGATTTTTCGTTACGTCAAAAGTTTTTAATTTTTCCATTGTTGACTACGAAAAAATCGACTCTTCTGAGGTGTGCTCGCAATTAGTATTTTTTTTTTTTTTTTTTTTCATGAAGGTCTAGCTTACATTTTCAAACAAAATATTTGTCAACTGCGTTTATAATACAATTTTGTAATGAATTACTAATTATATATGTTTAATCTCCTTACTCCAATATATTATACGATATATTCGCTCGGTATCCATTACTCAAAATTTTCTTTAAATTAATCACATTGGAAATAATTGTATGAAATGTATTATGTTTTATTATGACGCTGAAAAATGTTTAATTGCTGTATATATACACAACTACTCGTATAATCGGTTATAATCCACAATATTAGTATTCTCGTATCATTATTGTATATAATATATAACAGGGGTGGCCAAACTTTAAAGACTTGTGAGTTTTTCTAGGTTGTTACGATCGACATAAAAAAAAAAATTGATTGTAATTAACAAAAATTTATTTTATCCATGTCATACATCCTTTATTTATTTGGTTTAAAATATCAATAAGTAATAATAACTTTAATTTAATAATTTTACATAACATGTATTTTAATAAATATTTTATCAATTTATACGTAGCGATAAATATTATTATTTCAATACGAAATATGCATTAGAATATGTACAACATATCTACATCTTCTTCTTCTTCTTCTTCTACAGCTATCTACATAGCTATTCGATTTCAATGTATAATTTCGTTTTTCATAGTTATTTAATACTATATATTATTACCATAGAGGTATATTCTTTATTAATAGTTATTATTTTAATTTTTTTATTTGTGGGTTAAACAAGGATAAAATAATTTATAGAAAATAAATAAATATTTTAACTCTATTCTAAAAAAATTCGAAAAAATTTGAAAGGAAGTCGCGATCGACTCGAACTCATGTCACGATCGACCTTTTGGCCACCCCTGTCATATAAGGTACATAAAAATAAAACTAAATAATATATCTGACGTGTTAGTTTACTGAACCATTCAAACGCGTTAATTGATAACAAACAACAATAACCAAAGTAACAGTCATATATCATAATCATTAATCATATCATTACATTATCCTACTCTCGATACAAGTTATTATTTTTCAACAAATCTATCCCTCGATGTTTGCTTTTACTTTAGACACTGCGGCGGTACGTCGGTTTGAGATTAGTGGAATGACCCAATCCAATGCAGCACATAAATTATAATTAATTTGAATGTATACTATAAATAATATTAAAAAAATTTTATGCCGATCATGGAATTCATAAGTAAATTACGCCGGCACACAAACTTCTCAAATTTTATTTATGTTTTTAATGACTGGCATTTCGTTTTTAGGACAATTTGTAGCATTGGAATGGAAAGTAAATTATGAATTGAATATATTGTCACATGAGTCTTGTTTATAACTATAGAAATGCATGCTAATTACACATATTAAATACTACACCGACCTTACCGTTTCATAATAACACCTATAAAGTAATCTTATTTTATTGGTTATACCTTGTATGGTTGAATAAAACACGGTGCCGCTGCTGGTCAAATATTTTTCGGTATTATTTTCACACTTCAACTAATTGGATTTAAATGTATGATTTACCGTGCAAATGAATGGTAAATGTATTCGAATTGTTCTCGTGAACTGCAATTGAAAATAAATCCGACGTAGGTATTATAACTTAAAAAAAAAACATTGACGTAAACGTAAAATGTACTATAAATATATAGTATATATAATATATATATTTAATATATATTTATAGTAAAGATGTTTCGCTAATATGCACATCGTTTCATTAATATGTATTATATTCGATTTATCTACAATATGCTCTATCTGATAAAAGTTATGGTATTCATATGGACGTTTTAAACTGTATGTATGGCCTATGCAATTTTTTGTTTTCAGAGCAATAATACTATGAATTATTAGAATTAAGCGATTTAACCTAAATATTAGTTACTTGTATAAAATAATTATCACGTGCACAAATCAATTGGTTCCCAATACAATTTTAGTAGGTGTATTAAATATACGGGAATTCGTGAAATCTTAATAATTTTTTTTTTTATCATCAATCATGCATTTCGGAAGATCCAAACCAATCATTCAGACGCCTATGTACAATGTTTGACATTTCGAATAGAAAATGAGTTTTTTTACGAACGAAAAATCTGGTAGATTAGCACGAAAATTACAAAAATAAAAAAATAGAAGGTTAGTAACTTTTGATTCACCTTCATTGATACAGTGCCTAAGGTCAGATGCAAAAGAAACACATAAAAAATAAATAAATAAATAATAATCATATATAAGCTTTGGATTAAGTATTGACAGATAAAAGCCGAAAAAAAACTTTCACGTGTACTTTAATATCGTTGGGTACATGTAAACACTGTAATCTGGTTTTAAAATGTACGACTAAAATCAATCATTATAATCAATGCGTAACAACCCACGAAATATAAATTCAATAAACACATTAAAATAACTTACAATTCAGTTTAAAGATATGATTGCGAATCCGAATGTATTTCAAATGTTCTAGAACATTGTTTTCGCAATGATTACTCAACTATTTAGCTCGTTGTTTCTGATTTTATAGGGGTAATTATGGACCATGTGAATATTATGTTAATTTTCAACTTATATATTTTTTTTTTTTTTACGGTGCGTTATACGTATATTAATCCGTATAATAATAATTATAATATAGATGGTTGGATAAACGCGATATAATCTGTTGTGCGATGGATAATATAATAGATTATATTATACTGTACAGAGCCACTGGTAAATTTTCGCCGAACACATAATAATATATATATATATGTGTATTCTTAGTATTTCAGAAAAATTTGTTGTGTATGAAACGTGTAAGTATTCTAGCTGAGTGAGATAAGGCGTACCTACGTTTTATTATAATATGTTATAGAATGTGCGTTATGATCATTTTTTTTTTAAACATTCGACCTGTTTGTCTGAAAACCTTGATTCCGGAATTCTCTTGCGCGTAAAAATAACGAATTGATTACGGTTATTAGGCGTTCGGGCTGCTCCGTATACATACACTTACACGCATATACAACAGTGTTCACCTCGTCCGGTGTACCTACAACAATAATGACGGCGATACGCGTGTAAATTATAATAGCATCGGAAAATATTAACCCAACGCGTGTTGACTGTGCAACGTTAATGTTACTTTTTTTTTTTTCCAGTACACTACAAGAACCGACGACGCGCATTTCGTTCGGTTGACACTGAGGTACAGCAAGTATTAATATTAAACGGTTTCGGCGGGATTGGTCTGCGTGCACGAATACATAATGTACGATGTGTACAACGCGTAGTTACGACGACCACCGCGACGATCGTCGGGGTTCCAGTAGGAAAAAATGTTTCACGTGAACAACGATACGTATCTCGTTTATACGGTTTACTTTTTTTGTTTTTTTTTCTTTTGCACGCGCTATTATTATTTTTTTCCATTCGATTGAAATATTATTACACCTAATGGCGTTTTTTTTTTTTTGTGTGCGCCGCGCGCGGATCGACCGCCAACGATGGAACGAGGCACCGGAGATGGATGCCGTACACGTACGACATTGTAAACGTGTACCTGCATTAGAAATGCAAACGAGACATATCTTTGATTTCCTTCGGATACCGAGGGGAAAATTGTAATAATACATATTACATGAATCCCGTGCATAGGTATACATAATGTTGAGACTTGTAAGACGGTAAAAAAATGTGAAAACCACACACGGCAGCTGCGCAACAACTCATTTTAATAATGATGTATTTTCATCTTGCCGTATCGATTTTCATGTCGTTTAAAGGGTATTAACATCGTCATCGTCGTCGTCGTCATCGCGTCGTCCTGATAGAAACACGAGTAATTGATGTCGTTGAATTGACACTTTGGTATATAGTTTTATTTATCGTCCTGCGGTGAATGCATGGAAAATAATGCTGTCCGGTGTTTACTACGTTTCTCGTTAGAATAATAACGAGAAAAAACGAAATATACCGCGGCGGCTTACGAATTGAATTTTCATGTGCCTATACAAATGTGGGCGTATACATACTCCTGTATAATAGTCGTAGCTAATAATAATAATACTTTATAGATTTACGATGTTTCGAAATCCATACACCGAGACCATATTTTTTTATTTTCATCGTTTGTTACATTATAATGTTATGGCATAGTTATAGTTTCATCGAGTATTCTGTTCGATTAGTCTAATACGCGTAGATCACGAGCGTGGTCGGTACGAAGGCAACTTTATGAAAACGTTTTAAAAACCCGAACAGCTAAAATGATGATTTTCAAACTGAAAAATATGTCACTGTTTTAAAAATGCAAAGATAAAGTTGTCAAGCCAAGTTAAATGTATAAAGATTGTTATAAATCCATACACAAATGCCTACTTTTATATACTTTAATTTACAGTAGAATTCGTTTAATGGGAACTCCGCGTAAAGGAGACAACCGCTTAATGGGGACAAATAGATAGACTCTTAACGAATATAGATAACGAATCAACTCATTTTAAGCAAATTTTAACTTCATTTATTAGGGACAAAACATCGGTTATAAGGGACATATTACTCTACGCTATGTATAGTACATATATCCACTTTCTTATTGAAACTGTAATTATATAATTTATACGTCTCTATCAGATTGTCTACAATAATCTCATGTTCAAAAATATGAATAATTTAATAACAATTACCTTCGTGTTTTAATTTTGTTAACATTTTTTTATTATCTCTTACTATCACTGTTCATTTAGTAAAGATGATTGAGTCGAATGACTTACGTGAAAAATTACTTTATCAATAATCTTAAGTTCACATTCTTTCGGCTCTGTGTAGGTACGTTTGGTTTTTATTAATACCAATTAATATATAATTGTAAATAATTAGCAATAATGTCTCATAAAGAATTAACGTTTATTGAAACGTTGAACATACATACATATATATATATATATATACATTTTTTTGCAACAATTATTCGGTTAATCAATTAATGTAAGATATGTATAATAGATCAATAAATCAATTAATACATTTACGTAGTCATAATACTTCTATAAATTAAATATGTATGTTTCTTGTAAATTAAGTTATTATGTTTATGCATTTAAATAGGTCTTTAATTGTATTTTTTAAATCTGTTAATTGAGACAGTCAGATAATGATTACAACTGTCCAAAACATCTCTATTAAGCAGATTCTAATATATATGTATATTAATACAAACGACTAAAGTTAAGAAAAGTATAGAACTGTACGAAGTTACAATTAAAAAAAAAAATGTATATATTTATATAAGTGATTTCATTTAAACACTCATTCTTAATAGATTATAATATACGAGTATAATATAAATACTGTCCAAAGTTACGTAATATACACTGGAGTACCTCATGATGGATATTGATCTTAAAAATAGTGCACCATACATCTTCAGATACATTGAATTATTTTTTTACAAATTTAGTTACCACTTCTGTTCATCTGAAGAACGGTGAAAATGTATTTTTACTTTGGTAATTTTAGGAAGTTTCGAATGTAACACTACAACGATCTAAGTAAAATAAATTATATATTGATTGATCGCTGTCGAAATACTGTATATATTAGATCTATTAGGTCGATGACGAAAAAAAACAAACATTAAAGTATCCCCGCGAAAAATAAACTCATTCTTAGACCTTGTGCAAAGCATTGTAGATCGCGTACCCAAACCGTTTAATTTTAATATATAATACGTAACGAAAATCGCATTATCCTAGACGATCAGTTACTCCGCCGCCGCGTACACTAGTGGTGGTGGACGGTGGAAAGGGGATGTCGGTAACTAAATCACATTTTATTTTTTTTCGATTAAAAGCCCATAGTCGGATTGATGGCTACTCCTGCTGCTGACGATCCGGCATATAATAATATACATAATATACGCGCATGTGCGACACCATATCCAACGGACGCCCCGGGTCGATTTAGTTCGCGTCCAGCCGTCTTGCAAGTCACCCGGAACATCCGCCGTTTACCGTTGGCCCGAGATATTTAGATAAGAGGTTCTTCTGTTGCTTTTTAAGGAATACTACCCGTCTACATTCGGCTTGTCAGCTCGGAATTAACCTCTTTGTCGGCGTTCGATCCAGCAGATATCACTATAAATATATATATGTGTGTGTGTGTGTGGTTATATCGTGAACGTTACACGAGCATACATAAAAACGGAGGAAAAAATACCCAACACGGTGTATAGTACACAATATAATAGAACCGGTTACAACTTAGCCGCTGTTTAATACTCACACTCACACATGTATACGTACACACTCGCACGCGAGAACTCACCGCGTATACATTCGGCTACCAATTCGGATTAGTATTACTTAAAGAATATATTTCTTTCTCGCTCTTGGTTTTCCTCTAAGTATACACAATCACACACGCGTACGCACACTGATGCATGCATGTAAACGTTTACTTACGTAGAAGTGTACGCGAGGCGAGACGAGTTCGCCCACAACACGATCGTTAATGAACGGACAGGTGACAACCAGGAGTAACCCCGGCTATACGAGCAGACGCTTTGGTGAATGCACTTCCATATGTGTGTATGTACCATACACATATGTACTAATACGTCGAAACAATCGATATCCTATTGAAAACATCTCTATCAGAGGCGCATACGAATTATATAGATATTATAATTATTAATGGCCATTAATGGATAATAGGTTTGTGATTTAATTGTCAACTCGTAAAAATCAAAAATATACTTATTTTACTGTGTCAACTTATAGATACTTTTATATCCGTTGCGATGATTGCAGTACACGGACGTTGATGGCCCAAAACACTTCCATCATAACAATAGATGACCTACAAATCGAAAAATATTTTATTCGTATCCCAAAAATGTATTTAATTTTTAATTTCAGTGTACGAGTTTGGTGATGTTGGAGAGTGTACAATAACACACCGCTGAGTGAAATGGTCCCATCGATTCCTTCGATAATGCAAAGTACAAATCAGACATTATGTATTCACTACGAGACGCTTTTGACTGGGAAAACATTGTCTTAAAAATCCAAAACAAAATGCAACTCGTACACAAAAACGCACTCGACAACTCATAATCATGCACCATCGAATGGACGTACCAGACTTATTGTATAAACGTGCTGTAAACCGTAAGTACGCCTGAATTATTTATTAATACATTATTCATTCGTTTACGCTAAACGATACACTGATCCGTATCGCACAATGTCATCGAAAAATGACAATACAAATCGAATCGATTTATATGTATGGATATAATATAATCGTACACGCGTTTCTTAAATGATTAATTCATCAGTTCTGCCATCATACGGAATATGAATTCATTATGAACTGCGGCAGTGTCCACGAATAGAAACGTATTGCACGCGGTTGCTGCTCGGCGAGTGTCTCCCGGACGCGGTTATTATTATTTCTATAACGTGAAATCGGTTTGAACTATCGTGAATCGCCTTTGTTCTACGAATGCCGATCAAATTATTCGGTCCGTGCACAAGACGAAGACGAATTTATACACGAGCCCAGTGGAGTACGTCCAATTTTGTTTTGGAGCAAGGAGAGTGATTTTATTAAACACACAGTTTTAGTGTGGATATCGTCCATTTTTATATCTCTTCGGACGAAGAACTAATGTTTTTTGCGATTTCATCATGATTGACAAACATTCAATTTCATACACACATTGAAATATTTATGATGTATATATTTTTCATTATAAACATTTTAAAACTAGATGTTTTTTACCGCTTAGGGTGGGAAATTTGTCTCGAAAATCCTCACTTGTACGCCACTGCATGAGCCCATGTATCATCATTATCATACGTATATCATGTATAATAATATACGTTCGAAAACGTAAAAAAAAAACCGATTATATTCAATATTACAGCGATTGGTCGTAACAGTGGCGCGGCGAACTTGGTTTGCTAACGAAGCTCGATGATTTCAACCGCCGGACCCGTCCCCGTGATCGAAAAAAAATAAAACATCGACCTTTTTCTGAAGTAAATATACTCATATGTATCTGTATATTTCTAAGACGAAAACGATTTTCTTGTTTTCCAACACGTCGGATGGCCTTCGAAGTCGTTGCTGCCCGTTCGAAACCAATTTTGACCGTCCCTCGACCCGCGAAAACGCGAAACGTTCCGAACCCCGGGGGACAGCAATCATCGCAGTTTTGAGCCGTCGGGACACGTGCCTCGAATACACCATCGTAGACGTGTCGCGCGAAACGATTCTCGGGGCAACGCACGTGCCTTGCGGGGGCCACGGGCAGAAGTTGCCGCGAGCACGAAGTCGGCCGCCTATGCACCGGGTACGTTCTTGCGAAACGTTTTCGGCGTCTCGCGGCGGTGCGAACGCGTCACTCACCACGCGTTCAACGCGCCGGCCGCCGCGGTTCGGCACCCGGTTTGCGACTCACGGACCTTTGTCTCGCCGGTCGGCGGCGCCCGAGATGACCGTTGCTGATACGCGCGGGCATTATGGTAATGCAACGCGTGGCGCGGAGATCGCGTCGTCGTCGTTCCGTTTATCTGTCCACATTCCCCCCCCCTCTTATCCCGCGATATATGTCCGCATACGTTGCGTGCGTAAGATTATCTTTTCGTTTTCGGAATAAATCATCGGCGAATTACGTGTACCTGCTGTACCGGCCATAGAACTATAACGACGGTAATAACATAATACGTCCGCGACAGATCGTTCGATTATACGAAATCGTCGTGATGAATTATTTCGTCGTCGTCGTCGCCGTCGCGCCGTCCAGACGTTCAGCGATCACGATAGGCCGCCCCCAACGTCATTGGAATATTGTTTGAATGTTGTTACGACGTGCGCGTGAGCGACGTACGTGTAGTGAATGGTGTAAACGTTAAGGTTACTTTTTATCAATACTTTTCGAAAAGATATTGTTATGATTTCGAGAATTCGTTTTGGTTTGCTCTTTATTTTTATTTTTTCTTATCCTCCGATAATATCGAATCTTACCTTACTGGTATAATGCATATACATACATATATATATATCGAAGGACGAGCGTAATAGGAAATCAACCATTTTACATTTACGTTTTCCGTAGCAGTACTACAGATCGCCATTGTAATGTAAAATATCTGTGAACACTCACATGAACGAGACTGATGTTAATATTGTCGTGAAATACTATTTATTTTTGAACGTTTAGAGTATACTATGCGTTCAGTGGCTTAACTAGATATGATAGGGCCTCGGGGCAGTAAATAAACTAGGTTCCCCGAATAATATTATCTGTGTATAAAAATTCAAAATGTACATGCACTATTGTTCTGTCAAATGTGAATATTTGATGCGAGTACATAAATAAATAATAAACATATAATTAATATATAAACAAGGTGAAAATAAAGTCCAGTTAATTACTATGAAAACTATAACTATTAGATTATATTATCATTATATTAATCGTTTTATTTAAATTATTATATTTATTATAAATAATTAATACGTATCTAATCAAATTTATTTATAATATATATATATATATATTGTTCAAGGATCCTGAGGTCTCCAGTGTTCTGGGGGGGCCCAAGGCACTGCCCTACTTTGCCCTATAATAGTTACGCCACTGTATTGTACACAAGCGAACGTATTCAATAGTGTTACGAATATAGTGATCCGGTACATGCAATTCCTTGAAGGTTTATTTTTATTTTTGTATAACTATCATGACACCATTGCAGTAGATTCTATGACTCGCATACATTTTTACGTATAATATCAATAGGTATACGTAGCTTATTTATTTATACAAAATGACGTGGAAGCAGTACAACGAGGAGAAATGATTCATATTGATCTTAAAATGTTTTTAAAGAATAAATACAATTTATAAAAAGTTGTTATTTAATAACAAACGTTCCATATCATTAGAAAACGTAACATTTTCCTATAAATATATAATTAATTCCGTTCAATAGATTCTAATTTAAAAATGAATAATACCATTTTGCCATTCAGATTTGTGAGTACAGTTTTATGCATCTCATTTCACAGATACGTTTCTTATTATTTAATATATACTTTATAAAGTTTGTCTTAAACAAAAATAAATATCGAAAAAAAAATATTCTATTTCTTTGTCCTCTTTTAAAGTTCATTGCATTTTATTTTACGCTTAAATAATTTATTATAAGTGAACTAATTTTTTACATTCATATTTTGTATATTATTTGTTTTTTACATTTTAAAAACCAAGCACTTATCAATTGTTTTAGTTTTATTTTTTAAAAGTTATTATATGCAATTAGCATTTTAGAACTGTAATCATTATTTTCAAGTATTGTCAGACTTCACAAAAATGATTGTATAATTAATTAACTGAATCAAACGATATTACATTGAAGTATTCGACTAAAAAAGTTAATTTAAAGTCTGCTTTCTTTAATTTGAAATAACCAATATTTGATTGTTATTTTTTTCGATACGTGTACATATTATTAAAAAAGTTATTTTTTTTTGTAAAATATCATGTACTCGTATAGTATAAAAATGAACACCGACCATATCGTCTGAAATAAATATTCTCCGGATTATAGTAATATTTATCAACACACATTTTTCCGGAAAACTTAAATAATTGTTCAATAAATCATCGGTTCGAACTAATTGTTAACTTAAAATTTAAATAATTTATTCGTTATTCTTTATACTCGCACATCGTAAGATAAGTATTATATTGATTATTGAAGTATTTATATTATCAGTGTGTGCTAAACAAATAACATACGTTAGTGATATGTTGAATCAAATCGAATAATTTTAAATATTAAAATAAAATAATATTCAAATTATTTATAATAATATAATATATGTGAAAGTGTTATCGTAATTTCCTGATAATGAAATACAACCACGTTAATGTATAAATGTGTACAAAAATAGTACGGATAACTTACAGTAGTTTAGAAACTCAAAACTTTAATTGTAACATGTTCAACTATACTTTAAAAACATATTATATTCGTTTGTAATTAACCACTTATAAAAGGCGATAATTTTTTTAACCAGATAATACTACGCCGGTAGTTAAGGCCATTATTTAATAGGCCTCTTAAATGGATATGCCTAATAAGAGAATTATTGGTGTTTGAAACTTTAAAACGATGTGTGAAATCGACTTGTTCAAAAACGAATAGACTCGTTTAGCGTATGAAAATATATTGTCTAAAACGTTACGGGAAAAGGAATTAAAACGAACTCTTTGGAATTTTCAGAAACCAATACTAGTATAGTAAATATGTTTCATTAACATACCGTGTTTTTATAGATACGTTCGATACTCTGTACGTAATTGTACAAATTGACAAAACCCTGTTGGATGTCGTTCGTTCTGTATCGATTGATCAACATTTCAAGTACAATCGTTCATAAGATTGCGGTTAAAATTGCATTTTCCAATTAAAAACTACATCCGTATATTTTTTTTGTAAATCAACATTCTAAATATGTACTACTTGATTCGAATTCCGCGTTGGCGACGAACCTTATCGGTGATCGTGATCCTTATCGGTGGCATTGCATAAACTACAATGGAAATAGCTGGTGGACCGGGTGTAAATGTAATACGTAGAAAACCGTGAAAAATAATATAGATTTAATGTCTGTAATGAAATCGATAACGGTGAGTCGACGTTTCAACCGCGCCGTCAATACGGTTTAAGGCGCCCACGCACCGCTCGGGTTTCGAGACATTATCGTGGTGCACACGGGCACGGTTCGCCGATCCGGTGCGCGCGGCACAGACGTCGTGCCGGTGTGACGGGGTCACGGGTGCTCACGAAACAGCTTCACCGGCGCCGCACGGCAGCCACTACGTGTGGGCATGTATTCGCGTCGTCTCGTAGCGCGATAAATGATATCTGCGAGAGAGAGAGAGAGAGAGAGAGAGGTGTATTGGGAGCGCTATTTATCGAACGTTTTTCGAACCGATTACCGGTGATGTCGGTGCATGCATCGAGTCGACGCGTACCTTGACATTTGGGACGCGACATGGTTCCCGGTAGCTAAGCTATAACGGTTTTTGGCACTCATCACTCGTTGACCGCGGTAACGCATTGAACAATGTTGTCAGGAGATATTAGTTTCGCGATCAAGTCGACCGCAGTTTGCCGGTGTAGACATGAGTTACACTGACCACATGGAAAAATGAAAATTGTTTTTCAGAAAGTAATCGGCAAATTTGTCTATTTATAAGCTCCTATCGATATTTGCGAACGCCGGCTCTGCGAGTGGTCGCGTGAAGTCAGCGGCCAAGAGGTGCGGGTCGATCGAGGTGTCAGTGGCTCAGTTCCGGAGAACTCGTCTGCTGCTGCTGTGACTACGTCGTACACGGGCGCTGCTGGCCCTGACCAAAAGGAATGTCCGTCCGCTCGATCACGGTTATGCGCCCGTCATTGGAATTGCGGTCGCGGTCTAGCGAATAGCTATGTAAAGTTGACCCAACTTATAATATTTTGGTTTTACGGTAAAAGTTTGGACTTGCAAGTATTTGCAAATTAATTGCAAAATAATAATGCAGACTTAATAAAAATTGCAATACTTAGGTAGACCAACTTCAAAAACGCTTTAGAACATTTATCTCATCAGTTGTGGTACATACACACACACACGCAGCGATCAACAAAACACTATTGAAAACTACACATTGCATAAAGCCGAACAGGAGAAAGATTATTATTACAGCAGTGAATCCATTAAACATTACATCGTGGGTATAACGTATACAGTAAATCGTGTCGTTTAACTCTACGATTTCATGTACTCAAAGAGCCGAGAACATGTTGGTTTTACGTGTTTATATTTCTTTTGATAAAATTAATAATAATGCACGACTAGAAAATTTTATTTGAAACGGTTTCTTTTGTAAATGTGTTTTTTTTTTAATTTTATTACAGCGTAAACGATAATTTTCACGAACAGACACAATAATAGCATAAAAAAAAAAAATAATAAAATATAATAAGTAAATATCTTTCTAATTTTGAGCTACAGAACTTTTGAAAATTCTTTTGTTAAGAAATAAATTTTAGTTCGGTTGACTTTAGCTTGCAGGCGTTTTTCGAACGCGATGATTTATTGCTTTCGAACATATACGAGTATATATATATATTTATATACAAATAATGTAACTACAACACACTTATTTGCACAGAACGTTTTGATTTATGTAGCGCATAGACCGTTGGCCAACACTGACCTGTCCGGTTAGTGAAATGACGAAGGACGAACACTATAAATTTCATTGTCTTACCGGCTCCCCGTCAACTATTTACCGTAGACATTTAAACGACGACCAAATAACACGTACGTTTAAATTTATCCAGATATGTTCGATGATTTACTGCTATTACTACGTAAAACACTCGGATCATGCAAACATTTCACTCGAGTAAAAAGAAAAATGTTCGCGGAAAAATAACAATCGGTCATTGCGAATAACGGCGGTTAAGTTGTTTTATCATATTTTTGCACCAAGTAGCTGCGTCTACGTATTATTAGTAGCTATCAATAGTAGTATAAATATACATTTGTGAGCGCGTACACGTTGTACCGGGGAAAATATGTACACATCAATCTTCTATCCCGGCACGCATAGCTTTTGTATCACGTCCATACCGCACGCGACGCACACTTTTCATGGCTTTTTTTTTTATCTATTAAGATATCTTCGGGGGACGGAAAGTTTCCGGCTCGAGCGAAGGTTTAGGTCCCACCATCGAAATTAGCCCTACGAGTGTTTCGATCGGAAACGATCTAGCGTGCGTGGCGAACGATACATGTGTGTGTACGTGTGTACAGACAAAACATGGAAGAAGAAAGAAATCATAAATCATACGTAGGTCATTACGTAGCAATAAAAAACATATATATCTAGAATAAAAAAAAAAAAGTTTATACATCGGCCAACCCCTAAAAAAGTCGTTATAACCTCATAGACCATTAGTCGAGTCCGGTAAAGCGGAAAAAAATCATACAAACACACGCGCGCGCACGCGCACACGCACGCACACGCACAAGGGGATCGGACAGTATGTAGAGGAAAATGCGTTGCGCAAACAACGCGCGGGTTTGCTATTTTTTTTATTTTTTTTGTTTATACAAATCGAGGGGAATGTTTTTACGGCCCTTTTGTTCGTCGTCTTTAGCGTGCGCTAAATTTCCGGGTGCTCGACTTCGTCGACTTCCTGACGAGCGCCCGTCGTCCCGGATACCGTTTCTCGTTAATCACCCGGTCCGCGCGCGAGGGATTCGCCCCCAACTAGGTCGCGTCGCCAAAAGCATTTTGTATAGAGAAAAATATTATGTATAAAATGTATTTATTTCTAGTTTTTATTTTTATTTTTTTTTATCCAAGGCGCTGCCGCCGTGTACGAAATCGGTAGCAATGTATCATATTATTATTATACAACGGGGTTTGTAAGGACATCCTGCTACGCGACTTTAACCCCGCACGCTACATTACGGTTATATGCCACACGGCACTATATAAATTCGCCATGTCGTCGTTTATATACAAGTATACTATAACTTCTATAGATGTGCGAACAGCGAGCACCATGCAAATCATCACTATTTAGGCCGTACCGTATTCACATTTTTAGTTCACACGGTCAAGATTTTAATAAAAAAAAATATAGGGAAAACTCGCTGAAATCCTTCAACTTAATTTATTAAACTTGTATTTTTAGAGTACTTGTGCGTTCAGGTACAAAAAAAATGTTCTGACGATCAACCCTTACAAATCTAAAAGCGCGTTGACAATTTTAACGATCGTCATTTGTCGAAACTGTGAAGAAATCGTAATTATTGACGAAATGTCTAATATTGTGTTGGTGAAAATATAATTGTTCCTGAAACACATATACGTATAAAACAAGTCAATAGGTTTTGGAGGATTTTATTTGATTCGTAAAGCGATTTTATTTTTAAACCATTTAGCTGCTCGAATTTCGCTGTAATTTGAAAAACGTGCAATAACATTTTTCGATTCTATCACAGGCACGTGAACATAATTTTATTCTAAACGGAGCCTAAGAGGACATTTAATTTCCTTCACTCAAAATTAGAGCATTGCACAATTACACATAATTTGTAAAAGAATTTTCATATATTAAGATAAAAAAACCTATGATTTATTATTACCTTTCATATTAAGAATATTTCATTTACATTCAAATAGGAAAGAAAGACGCAGAGTGGTTTACACTCCGTGGACTCTCTGGATACGTGTTCTTTCTACTTGCGTACAAACCAAAACGTTTTGAAATGCAGGCTAATGACGATTTATTCATAAACACTTAAAATTCACACGGAAAACATTAGTGAACCTTTGATCGGTACGCAAAGTGGTATTGTTCGATCGGAATAACATTCCGGCGCTTTCGGCAAACGTCCACCAGGGTAATCACACATTGCTACGACCCGTGACACACGTACGACTCGCAGGGCCAATCTTAATCGATCGTTTGTATAAAAATGCGTTCGACGATTTTTCAGTGACGACGCAACAAACACACATTGGTACAACGCATGTGCTGTACACCATTACATTTGATCGTCTTCGAATCCGAAACACGTACCGCGCGGTACGAATCGGCGGCGAAAAAGTTATCCGCGTCGCGACGTCGCTCATCACACGCGTTTGCAACGACAATAACCCTTTTTGGACGAGACGATGACGATCTAGTAGCATCGCAATATATCATCGTCCACAAGATGGAATTCAGTGCGCGCTAGCAGTACGCGTGGCTAGTGAAATATCGTTATGGCCCTCGCGCGCGTTGACTGAAAATAATACCTGTGCAACATAAAACGATACTAATAACGCGATATTTATCGATACAACATTATTTGACGTCTACCGCACGAAAAGAAAAGAAATAAAAAAGAAAAAAAAAGCTGTTCTATAACCATGTACATCGCGCGTAAATGGAGAAACGACATATTCATCGAATATAATAAATCTACACGCCGATTTATAATTTATAATAATATAGGTTATGCCTACGACGTTTGTAAGACACGACCGAACAAACAATTACAATAGTCGTGCATAATATTGTAGTGATTGACGCGCTGTCTGAAAATTTGTATTCCATTTCGTTCCTTCGGTCGCGATATCTGCAGCACGTGCTCCATTGATTACAGTAGTTTCGAATAAAAACATAATTAATAATATACTCGAACGTAGCAGTAATTAAGTTGAACTGTTTAAATAACGTTGATTGAATCTTATCAACCCTAATTTATGGATTGATTGTCTACATACTGTGAATAAATAGAATACAAGTAGTATGAAAAAATAAATAAATACCATCTAAGTAGATAAATAGATAAAAACTGAATAAATTATAGTAAAAACGTATAAATATTAATTAGTTGTGTAACTGTAATTACATTCGAAAAATAAAATATAAATAATAATACAACTGTTCGTTGACGAAGTGATAAATATCATCAAATCATATTAATACAGCGTAATTTATTCAGTGAAATTATAAATACTTTAAAAACTACAGATTAATATTTATTAATGTTAGAATAATACTTGTTGATCATTACTAATATCAATATCTTATCAAGGGCAGATCCAGAGTTGGGGAACAGTGGGTCAAGCCATTTCAAGAGGCCGTTTATTAGGGATGAAACTGAATTAGAAATTAATACCTTGTGAAAAAAAACAAAGTAGGCTCATAAAAGTTTATAAATATATTTATACTACATTTTAGAATTAATTCATTTTTATCACTGAAAATAATAACATTTATTTTATAAAAATTATAGTTAAAATACAAAATACATAATATAGGTACATGTATATTATATTAGTTATTTAACAAACATTGTTTACAATTATTATATATATATTTAATGATACCGCCGATTGTAATAATTATAATCGGTGGTATCACTAAATTATTGCCGTGACTTATTTACGATTAATAAATATAATCTAATTTTATCAGCACAACAAACGAACGGAATAAAATATGATTTACTCAACTTTCTACTAAAAAGATATAATTTAAATTTAAATTATGAATTGAAAAATTATAAATTTTGAATAAACATAGCATTCATTTTTCCAGTTACTCCGTTAAGTCAATTCTCCATGAGTCCATTCCGAGGTCTAAAAAGAGACAAAAATTGCCAAGAGACCAATTTTGTCAACAAATATTAACCGTGGGTCAGCTGACCCCTTGAACTCCCCCCCCCCAAGATCCGCCCCTGTATCTTATATTAATAAGAATATGAATAAGAATTATTTTTAAACATGGGTCAAAAATAATAACGTTTTATGACAATCGTAAATAATTTTAATATTATATTCGTAACATACAAACATCGTATATAACCCACAAACTAAACCCACAGCCCATTCTGTCATATTAAATTCGATTGTATTGTCGATTAATAAGAGTAATTCCAATCGGACCGCCCCTTCGCGTAGGTAAATCTATCACTTAATTTGTCAACTACATTATTCTCGTATCGATCGTATTATACGTGTCCTCAAAAAGAACGTGTTATATAAATAATTTTTGCATCTTTATAAAAAAATAAACTTAATAAAAAATGTAACCATTTATTTTGACAAAATAATATAACTTTCAGAAAAAGGAAATTGGAATTACACAAATGGCCCCATAAATGCACTTTCACGGTAGTGTGTATTGACACCTCAAGACAAACAAGGCTGTCCGTTTTTTTTTTATGTCTAACGACAGCGACGTGACACACAACCCAAAGTGAAATGCATCCACTTCCGAAAAGACATTGCTTGCAGAGAATAAAAACCGACTTCAGACGTACATGAAATGTATATTTACTTATATGGTAGTGACGTGAACCTAACCGATTGATTGGCTGCTACAGAGCACGCCATGTAAAGTAAAGCTTTAGAAAAATTCAAACAACATATCAACAGCGACTCAAAAAACTTGTGAAGTGAAATCTCACTGTTAACCGTACGATTCTGTTGTCAACGATATGTATACGCACCGAATAAAAGTTATAGAAATGAAAACAGTACAAAAAAAAAATTCCCATAGATTGATTCGTTAATACAGAAAAACGAGCAAAAATGATTGTTTGATGATTTTTCTTGTTTTTACGGAAGTATTAGAAAAAAAAAAAAAAAAAAACGTAAAATTAAAATTGCTTAGTAGATGTGTACGGAAATACGTCAGTTATAAATTGCGAAATAATTTACGTTATTAGGTTGGACGACTGTATTTACTAAGTAGTAAAACATACGTAACACAGAAAAACGAATAGTCGCGCAAGGTATTTCTCTGCGCGCCGTACACCGAAATGATAATAATAGAGCTACACCATATTTTTGTAAACAGTATGTAATAAATTACATTACAGAATAATAATAGCTGTCTTACGCGCATAATACAGTACGCGCGCGTGTACATATTTAGGTGCGCGTTCGCGGTGTATAAACGGATAAAACGGTAAGTTATGATTTCGAAATTAACGCGCATTCGTAGGTTCTCGTAGGTTTATTATACATAATGTCTTCCCTTTTTCTGTTTGGCCACAAAAAAAATGTTTAATTAGATTTATGTGTCTAGACTGAAAAATTGCGGTCGAGTCCCTAAAAATTACTTCTTATTTCTTTAATAGGTCTTCGGGTTTTATTGACAGCTATTTTTTCACTCTCGGCGCGCGCACCACTACTCGAACAATATCCGAGATGGGTCAAAAGTATAGAAGGAGAAAAAAAAAAAAGAAAAAGTAATAATAAATAAATACCTACATTTGTAAAAGAGAAGCAGGCCTGTCCTCGGTCGTCGAGGCTCGGTCGGTGTGGCTACTATTTATTTTTTATTTTTTATTTTTTCTTCAGGGCGGGGTTAATTGTTAGCTGCGGGTGGTAGCCCAGGCATTTAGGAACCCCCGTCGGGTCAACCGAACGAGACGCTCGCGCATACACTTACACAGGAATTATACACGGAGCCGTATTATGACGATTTTGATGTCGGAAAGTGGCAAGCCTTTAATATTACTATTATTATTATTATTATTATTACTACTATAATCGTTGTTGTTATTTTGTATGTTGGAGCCGAGGAAAATTATGGAGAAAAAAACGTGATATTAAAGAAACTGCGCCGCCGCCTCTGCCGAGACAAGCGTGTCGTATAGGATTGCCCCGTGTATCTAATTCCCACGCAGGGCTCGGCCGCGTATTTAATATATATATGTATGTACATCCATACAAGATTACGGAATTGAAAAACTGTCTGACAGCTCAATTTTTTAATGCCGCGAAATCAAATCGGACTGTTTCCCGTGAGTTATACGTATTTAGGTACATTATGCACATGCACGTCCACGATAATAATCTCTAAGCACATCAAAAATATCATTTAACTAACGTTTACGAAACAGTATACATGTATAATATACGCAATCGGGTTTCACGTCGGTCGTCGTATACGACATCATGTGTACAAAACCGTAATGGTATCCAGGGGCGTACCTAGTGGGAAAGGTGTTCACCATCCTGTACCAAAAAGCTTAACGAATTTGGAAAACAGTATTGCTCAATGTTTTTATTCAGTATAAGTTCAATATGATATAAGTTTTCCAAGGTTATAGTTACAACCTGACTATAAAATTAATTATTACCTAAATTATAATCCTGTGAAATAAATACGTTTGCAATACGTGGTAGTAAAAGTATTGAACTCTCCCCGAAAATAAGTCTAGGCACACTCTTGATGGTATCTGTAACGCAAGTAAAGTGTACCACGAGACTTATACAAATCACGATGTGTCAGATACGTCGGAAGACATTATTTAAATACCTATTTATTTTTCGCAAAATAAAAATAAAAATTATTGGTTTCAAGTTGTTGAATCATTAAAAAAGAAAACAATATGCCTTGTAAATTAAGCTGATCTTTATCATATTCGTAGGAGGTATTGTAATTAGTAAACCCTCATAAGAAACTTGCTGCGTATTATAAAATATGACGTGTACATTATTAATTCGCTTATACGAAGATTTCAACCAGGAATAAATGATATTTGAATTAACGTGGTATTTACCTATCCAACGACGACGACACAGCGCAATTATTATCATATGCAACTCTTCGAAGACTCCGTAAATATTTAAAATATGGCTCCAGCTCTGAACGATATTAATTTTCACACTGATTGAATGTTGAATGAAATCAAGGCTTTTTATGAGTTGATTCTTGATCACAGCGAGCGCCTATGTATTATCTGTTTATCTAATGTGAATCAACAATTATTTTCTAAATTAGTTAATCAATCAACATCTATTACACATATTCGATTTTCCATTGTCGATTATTAATTATCGCGATGTTTGACAGCACTCAAAAACAATTTGATTACATTAACGTGTAATATTTCAATACAAAAATTAATGATTTTTCAGTTTCAAATTAAGAAAATTTTCTTCTCGAAGTGATTTATATACAAACATAATATTTAATTGAATTTTCGTCTTTGTAAAATAATAAAACAGTTTTCGATATAAAGAACTGTTGGAGTTTTAATTAATTTTTTTTCTTCATTATTATTCTGTAAGTGCACACAATCATTGAAAATTTTAATTCTACATGACGTTCACCAAGTTTTTCTTTGCCTCCGTTATTATTGAATCTCTGTACGATTTAGGGACCCAACATTATTGTTCCGCTTTATCTATAAAAGTCCAAATACACAGTCGTGACACAATTCAAATAGGTTATAATTATCATAAAAAAAATAAATAAAACGATTATCATTATTGTTTATCGATAGGCATTCCAAGTGACGCATTTATCTGAATAGTTATGTAAACCATTAAACGACCATTCATACTATTACTATTACCGTGAGCGAAAGAAATTATACGGGTACACCATTTGTCATCCGTACTACTAAACTGACACACAAGGACCACTATTCCTTATAAACGCTTGAACTACGGTCAAGTGATTCGAAATTAATATACCTACATACATAAATCCATGAATGTGTGAACTTCGCAGAACCGTGTGTGTATACAGTCGGAAATTTCGTGTTATATACCCCCGGCAGGATATTTAACGATACACCCGTCAAGTCGTAAAAACGAATAACGGTTAAAGGATGGTTTTACAGCGAAAATATAGCATCGTATATTTTATTTCACTTTTAACTGCAGGGACACTGTTAATGTTTTTACTATCTGTTTTCGTGAACTGTGATTTTTTTTTTAAATTTTTTTTTTTTTTTTAGAGGACATCCATTTAACTCATAATTACTACACCGTTACAAGAAACAAATAACAATAATTATCGGGTTTGATGGTATAGTGATGATGAATTACGATAATATACCAGTCCTTCGACAGTAATTTGTGCTCGTCTGTATAACCGTATGATAATTATATAAATTATATATGTACGCGATAGGCGCGTTATATAATTTTGAACGGCACGCGTGATTAGGATGTAATTATTTGTGTATAAAATATTTATTGTTATTCCTGCACGCGGCACTCTTCAGGATATCTCGAAAATGTGACAAGACGAAATGTAGAGAATACAGTGAAATAAATATTTCAATTAGACACGGGTACTATTATTTAGAATACTTTAGTGGATCCTTGTGTGTGTGTTTAACCGACTAAATATCTTTTTTTGATACAAGACAATAAACTAGTGGTTTCATAGAGCATTGAAACTATAATTGTTCAAGTAATACTTTTCACAAACTTTAGAAAATGTATCGAAAAAAAAAAAATATAAATACAGTACATACATATGGATTTAAAATGTATACAACAAATAATGATTATAGTTTACAATAGATTATACCACATAAAAATATGTATTAGAATAAATAACCACTAACACAAAATTAAAATGTTTTAATACATTTCAAACATTTTTGACGATGCATAATGTATATTTACATAGGTACTACATTTTGCTATTTTCTTGTCATAAAAAATGTATATTTTTCTTTATGAAAATTTTCGTCCTGAGAAATCACTTAATCGAATGAATAATTTTATTTTTTTGGTTATAATTAAAAGTGATTTCTATCAAAATTATTTTACGTCTGTAGTTTTGATGAAAATACAAGTTAAATGAAAACTTAATTTATTAACCAATAAAATGTGTTTTCTTGATACTAATAAGTTATAATCAATAATGCTCATTACATTATCAATATTCGAAGACATAATAGAAAAAATAATATTTACGTAATACGGGTAAAAACTGTTTTAACTTAAAACTTACTAAAAATAAATGATTATTTCAAATCAATCATTAAAACCGGATAGCATGTAATGACACGACATCCGTTAGTTGGTTTAATTTTGGTCAACTCATGCGTTGATTCCGAAAAAAATGTATAAAAAATAAAATAAAAATGAATTAAAATAATAATAATAAAAAGTATGATCATCGATCTGGACACTATCGCAATGGGCGTTCCGTCTTATAATGGTTGATCGGGCGTGAATGGAAGACCAAAAAGACCATGGATTCGCGTCGACATACGTGGATCGATGAAACAATAAAATCGATTGAAAACGGTGTTGCTTGTACGCGAGGAATGTATTTATATGTCATCATCATTATCATTAAAGGCAATGCCTTGTCGCTGGAGCCATTCCTCTCTGCTTGACGCCACATTCTTAAGTGAAACATAAGACGCACAGTTGTTGGATGTGTTGAAAACGTTGTTCCTCTTGGTTTCTTCCCAGTAACTTTTCCTTCGGAGACGTTGGTTGTATAGTCATTGTGTCCGATTCACTATATCTTCCTTGATTCAATCATCTTCATCAGTAGAATTTTTACTCGTACTTCTTCTAGACTTAATCATTTCTTTTCTTATCATTCAATCTTATATTTTTCATCATCTTCCTCCGTATCCATAACTTTAATGCTTCCAGTTTTCTTTTGTCTTTGTTGTCGATTGGCCGTGTTCGACTAACAAACGCGAGAGTACACTCCGGACGAATGTCTCGACGAAAGATTTAACATCTTCACGGCTACGGGCACCAATGATTTACCGCTCCAAATAATAGTAGTTAGGAATTTTTAGACACTTTTTTTTTTTGCACGAACGATATTCGTATCACTATACGGGTTACGTATGGGTCGTACACGAGGGAACCGTCGGACACGGAAACGAGGAATACGAGGAGGGGGCTGGAAAACGTGTAGGAAAAAACGTAACATAAGGAATATTTGTGCAAGATAAAAAAAGCGCGCGTGCGGAGGGGATGGAAAAGAGGAAAAAAATATTAATAATAGTAATAGGACACAATGTACGTGCATAAAAAAATATGTATATATACATATAAATTATACGGGAAAAACGAAGAGGAGTCGGGCGCACGCCGAACAATGGTATGGGAAATACGCTTGCGTGTCTGCGCGCGCGCGCATGTTATACGCTTACGCGTAAGGAAGGCCGAACAAAAAAAAATAAATAAATAAAATAAAAAAACACGGGAAAAAAAAGAAACTAAAAATAAATGATAAATAAAGAATACGTATACGTATAACATGCGTGCGCGTGCGTACAGAAGTACGGTCGCACAAATAAAACGGCCGAGTGAATTATTGCGGTCCGCATATACGAATGCGATTCAAAGAGAACTGCGGCGGCACTCGGTCGGCGGGTCGCGCGGGACTCGAACGGGCGGAGGTGTCGTCGTCCACTCGTGGTCTCGCCGCATTTGCATAAACAATGACACGAACCGGCTACCGGATTCCCAAGCGCGCGCTGCAGTGGCGGCTGCGGCGGCGATCTCGACGACCGTGCGTGGGTTAAATATCCCGCCGTCTCTCGTCGATCGCCACACGCTACACGTACCATTGTACACACGATAAGAGTATACGAACGCGCACGCTGGAGATGCATCCGAGTGCGTGTGGATACGCGTACGCCACGTGTAGGCAGAGCCGCGCGCAGTCCTCACTCGACCCGTCGGCCCGCAGACGGAGACGGTCGCGGCGGGACTCTGTACGGTGCCGCCGTAACGGAGGATCCAACGGACTTTCGGATCGCGTCTCCCCCTTCCACCCCTCCCCCCGTCAATCGTGCCGTCGCACTTTGGACTCGGAACAACACCCTTGTACCATCCCGCTATCGAATTCGTCGGTCTGTCGGTCGAAAGACGTCCAAGCGACATCGTACACAACACGTACAACACGGTTTTCCAAACATTTTCTTCTCCAACGGTGCGTGCAGAACAACTTTTTTTCTGAAAACGTTAAAACGATAAACGGTAGAATCGCGTGCTGCCGATCGCACGTTGGAATTTTTTAAATCGTTTAACGCTCCGCCGCGGGTGCACATGATGAAACTAAAGTGTGCACGGACGAATTGTATCATTTGTAGAAAAACCTCGTCGTTGGTTATATAGTCGGATGGTTCATCACGAATAAAGGTCCGACAATTATTTAAGAGGGGGAAAAATAGCCGATTTTTCTATTGTACGTTGTGAATTTTTTTTATTGAAAATATGTTAATTTAAAATAACTATTCAATTTTTTTATTTATACTTTGATTTGCGTTCCGATAACACGCTGTATTAACTATAATTTTTCCGTGGCTTCAGCGGTGCGAAACTTCACTCGAGCTCGAATATTATTATCAATTTTTATTTAACTGCACGCGTCATGCACAGTAGTGTAGAGTGTACAATAAGTACAGTGAAAATGCAAACACATAAATTAAAAAAAAAAACAAAGTCAATACCCAATCGAACTTCCTACTGAATAAAAAATGATAGTACGGTGTACCATAAAAAATACGATTTAAGAATGAATCGTGGTTGCATTGTTCTGTATTTTGTTTTTTACATTTTATACTTCATGTGCGCAAGTACGTATACTTCTAGAGACGTGTGTGGTTCGTGACCAGAGGTCGATTTTCGAGTTCAAATGAGTATATGCAAAAAGTATGAAACTATCCCTGTGCAGAATAATAAAGCGGTTCGAGAGAATAGAGACACACACGAACTTACGCACGAGAAAATCAAAAACATAAGTTTGTCTTTCACTCGAATTACTACTGTACGCCGTAGTAGTTAACAGCTTCGTGAAAACACAGATTGTTACAACTCAGCGTTCACATGCAACATTATTTTTATTTGAAAAGTCGCTTATACGAAATTTTACATTACAACTACGAGTTTCAGCGTGCGTTTTTTTTTTACACTTAGAACGGACGTGTAATACCGTTTTACATACAAAATAATTCATATTTTTACTGTGGGCTGTGTCCCAATGTCGACTAATCGGGTTCCGATAGCATTAGTGTTTATTCGTGTACTTTTTGACTAATGTAACCGTTACCCATTTAATTATTCGATCTTTGTCGTGTCTAACTGTTGCACTAAATATTCCATTTCGAATCCATCGATTGTGATATTTTCATCTGAATACATTAGATATAAGATCCACGACGTCCGTTCTAATTGCTTCCCGTCACGACGCACACGTCCCGCGTAGACAAGTCGATAAGGTGTGGTATGTCCGATTGGCTATTACGACCGCTGACAGTCAGCATGTGCTGCATATTGGTTGTGATCACGTTAATGTAATATGCGCTCTGCTGGGATCATTCATACCGATTAAAACGACGTTTGTATTCGCTTCCGGATTTGTACCATCAGTCACAACGATTTTCCCAATTGGACGTACATTTTATCTCGCCAAGTGCTGGACCATTCAAATCGCCCGTGCTTGACATTTCTTATTACGTGCGGTATCCCGCAACGACAATCCAAATAAACGTTCTCCTATTTCATAACCTTAAACTTCTTTAAATACGTTCCATCCTACTCGATCGGTTATTTTCCTTGACTTATAAACATTCGATTTACGTGCACATTACACCGCGATATTTCGCTGAAGATCGTTCGTTCCGAGGGACGATATGTAATCATTCAACTGAACACGATCTCGGTGTACGAATTCGTAACCGTGGTGTCCGGCTAATGCGTTACAGGTGCTAACGTAGTGCACCGTGTTGAAATGTAAAAAAAACCGATTTTATTTTTTGAAAATTCGTCGCCGGAAGCAAAAGCCCTGCACCCAAGGAGCTATGCGCGTACCGTGCGTGAGAGCCCGTACGAGTGCGTCGCGATATTCGTGTTGCCGTGCCGGCCCCGGAGCCGATAACGTTTGTATCGCGTGCGTGCGCCGGTTCCGTGTCGAACGGATATTGGAAATCGTATCCGTTACGAGACTGCGCCCAACGGCAGCGGTATGACGATATCGTAATAATTATAATAATGATGATACGTCGTGTTTACGATGTAATCGGTCGCAATTACGGCGCGGGCTTACGATTTCTACGATGCGACGACGCGACATTCTTCTCGCCGTGGTCGGCCAGCCCCTGCAAACGCCAGCCTAAACGTGCGCACATTTATCATTCTCGTCCGACACGAGCGACTATCGTTATTACCATATTTGTTATTAAATAAACTGTCCACCTTGTCTGTGGCCATTGGACGTCTTACGTTTTTAGGTGCATTTGTTCATTACGCAGATATTAACATCAATCGTTATTTTTGTTATCGCGTTAAAACGTACTGAGTTCGAATATCGTACGTCCGGTTTGCGTACGTGTATCGTGTATCGTACTTCGCATCCGTCTCGCGACCGCTGTCCGTAAACGTTTACTACGATAGTTGTGTTGATAACAATGCGTTGTTTAATTAATGTGTTAAATTAAATTAAACGTTTCCACCGGAATACTACATTACGAAACGGCCGTGTTTCACAGCGAGTGCGCTGTACGTTGTACGATGCCTCGCGATACCATTTGCGTTTCGGTCGATGAACATTTCCATCGCACTTCGGATCTCGCCCGCGTGTCGTTTCGGTTATCTGCACCGGGACGTGACATTCGTATCGTTCACGACATTAATTTATGCAGTTATAAAATTAATGTAATATAAATTATAAATGTTAATAATTTATGCAATCAATACGGTTGGTGCGATTCGATTACACGTGCTTGTATTGTTCTACGACAGATGTGCAGTGGGCAACGGACGTATTCTGGGTTACACGTAGCGTTAAAAAATAACTGGGTGACAATTGCTGTAAGGAAATAAAATCATCGAACACGGATTTTTTCATCGTGCAGTCGATCACATTTTATAACACACTTAGCCCGTACTCGGAACACGTGTCACCGAAATCAGAAAACACGAACTCCGCTCTTTTGAGCGAATAATAGCTATCGTGGTTTGAAGGATCGCCGAATTAAAATACTTTGATTGATTCAAGTTCTAACGCGGAAAATACGAAGATTTTTAATGCGAAATACATTTCGTGGAAGAGTTACGTATAAAAACGAATTTAGGAGACTTATTGAAATTTACTTTAGACGAATGGTGAAATCTAGTGACTACATTTTATGCATACGAAACTTAATTAAACAGTGAGTTAATTATAAATTAATACATTTATTTAATTATTTTATACAGCAATGGGCTTGTGATTTTTTAATGGATTCGTAATGTAAGAACATAGTGAACTTTTTTTATGACAATAATACTTTGGTCAATATTAACTGTTACTTTTTCGTTAGTGTTCGACGTTTTTTATACTTACGTCATTATGACATTTTGACATTATTTTCAAAAAACTTACGAAAAAAATTCTACGAAATGACTATTTTCAATGTTTAAGCGTATATTTAATTTATTTTAAATCTAACTTAATTTTATTATTTGATAGTGACGGAAGGATTTGACGTTTCAGACATTCGTAGAACGTAAGATTACCAAAAAAAAAAAACGCAGTGAAAATTATTCGATTCCGCGAAAATATATTAGGGACTTACGAGACATGCGTAGTACTCCGTATTTTTCGTGTTCGCGCATAATAATTTCAGAATATTTTTAATGTTCGTTGTGAAAATTTAAATATTCCCTTCTACGAATTTTGATATAAACTAATATCATCAAGTTCATCGAACAACTTCGCCGCCCCCGCTTATTTCTAAACTAAGCCAATATCACCGGGAACGAATTACATTTCATTAAAACGCTCGTTTCATTGAAACCGATAGTTGGAAACGTGACAACCGTTTGGCTCCACACTTGTGATGTGAATCGCTGCTATTTATTTCAATCCCCTACGACTAAACCTGTTCTCTCATTTGCATAACATAGAATTAAATAAAAAAAAATATCTGCAAAGTGACTAGTAGTTTCCGTCAAACGTGCTAATCTATCATTGATTTGTAGTCCGCAGATAAAACACTCGGCGAAACGTTCATAAATAATTATAATGTCGCATCCTACCGGTGTTTTCGTAAATGATATGTTATAAATACTTTTCAAACGTTGTACCAACATAATATCACGTTCCTCGTATATACCGCTCGAATGATCGTATAAATCGTTTTTTCAATTGTAAACGTAATATTAAATCAAATATATTTTATTTCCAGTGTAATAGTTTTAATTTGAAGACTGGTGTTTAATATTTTATTCGTACAGCTACAAGAATTTAATGAATTTGATTTACTTTTATTTGGTGTACGTATAGGTACGTCTTTAGTAAACTTAGCTTAATACGTTCGTGAAACTCGAATTGCCTCCCGCTAACTTTAAAAAAAAAATGTTATTCGAATTGTCTCCTATTTGAAAATTTTCCATTAATCGAATCAATAAAATCTATATAAACTATCGATTTATTCAATAATAATAATATAAAAAAAATTGAAATTATCAAATATCGTTTGAAAGTTAAAATATTATTGAAAATAAAAAAAATACATTTGTTTTTAAATTTTTTTCCTGGAAATTTTACCCCCATAAGTTGTATGTACTTAAAAACTTTAATCTCGCCTAACATGTATGGTACTTAGTACAACTTGTTTTAAAAATTCTTGCTTACTTCACATTATACATTACCATTTCATTTTTCAGGGATAGTTTCTATTTGAATATGTTCCAACACATTAATTACTAGTTATACATTTGAGTGTGATGAATATAAGAGTTATAAGATTATAAGAGTTAAAACGTTGCATAGAATGATTCGATTCCATAAGTCGTGTTCGGA
Organism: Sipha maydis; assembly: GCA_034509805.1. Lineage (NCBI taxonomy): Eukaryota > Metazoa > Arthropoda > Insecta > Hemiptera > Aphididae > Sipha > Sipha maydis. The sequence continues at coordinate 141,076 of JASXSY010000602.1, forward strand.
TCATTTTCAGATTTCCTAGCCCGTAAATGAGGAGGAAAAATAGAATCCTCTAAAATGTGTGTTTCGAATACGTACAACAGTGGTAAACGTGGCAATCCAAAAAAAAAAAATTTTGAAGCCAAACATCAAGTAGGGGTCAGTCAATATTTTTATCTCAACCTTAACAATTTTTACTTCTATGCGTACTTTCATTAACACATAAACTCATCCAAACGCATTGTTTTTATCACGCAGGTATAGAGTTCGTAATCCGCCCGAACGCATAACGCCCCATTAAAATATACCGGCAGAGCTTGCACGACGGCAAGCTATAAAAAATTATATGGAAACTGAACGTCAGCGTTAACAATAAAGAAATCGGTAAATAAATAAAATAAAACGATGTTAATGGACCGCGTTAGCGCGTACAGCGGGCCGTTGTATTGTTGTGGGGCGTGAGAGGAACTTAAATCCGGGCGACGGTCAGCGGCTCACGCGAGGAGGCGATAACGATGCCGGTGACGTGCGTGCTTCGCCAGGATTCGGTCGCAGCGGGGCGCGCATCGCGAATGCGGTAATAACGATCGCGGGCCACCGGGCGTTGCAGGGGTCGTCCGGTCCGAATGCACAATGCGACGGTGCACATTATTCACGTGCATGCGGCTCGCGGCGATGAAATCGCCGAAGAGCGAGGAGATCGTACGTGATTTTTTCGCTCGGAAAGGATTTCACGCGCGCCGCACGCAAACGCGGGATCCCGCGCCCACCCGGTTCGGCACTTTGATCGCGCAAACAATGCAGTGCGACGCGCACACGTTTCGCATTGTACACGGACGTTTTACAGAAAACGCGCCGTCGTCGGTGATTATCGTTGCCGGTTTCTCGGAACACCGTGCGGCGACAGAGCGAGAAGGAGTGACGGACAGAAAGAGAGAGACGCGCGTGTCTCCTCCCGCAGGGTTGTTGTCTCTGGTCGGTGGACCCTGTACACCTTGGGCACGTACGCTGTACGCGAAGGCAACAGGGTGTACAACAGGTGTATGCGGGTGCCCTGCATGATCGCGGTTAGGACTTTTTCGTACCGGGACGACTAATAAATCCTACCCTCATTTAAAGGACACGACGGCAGTCTGACCAGCTGTAGCTCGCACCTACGTCGCCGGTGACCCACGAAAAAACTATAATCACACTCGATGTTGCTTTTCAATTATTGCACAGACCGTACACGCGCAGCAGTAATGCGTAATGCGTACCGTTCTTGTTTTCACTTCAACGAAAATCATACATCTTGCACCCTATATGCGCGTATCGTTTTCAAACGCACAGACCCCAAACGCCGGATTTGTCACGAGTGCAAGGAATTTCCTGTTTCAATTTCAAATCTTTCAAATTATTACAGAGTCTCGATTATGTTCGCGTAGGACCACGTACGAGAAGAAAACTACTTTCATAGGCAAATGTGTCAGTTAAACATCGTTTAAACATATTATAATACAAAATCCATATGCATATTTTTACCATAATCATTATTATGAAAATTAATCGTTTAATATGGTAACCCGTTTATTATAATGTCGTTTAGTTTGCTAAATTGTAACCCGAAATACCGGAACTCGGATCCGGCATCGTATATTTATAACCGTTGCAACAGTGCGTGAAGTAACTAATAATGATTATACCTGCATTATGAACTTCTTGACATAAGTTTGCGTGAAATAATAGAAAACAATTTCACGTTCAATCGGATTGAAGTTGTATTAATAAAAGCTTTAAGCCCTAAAGCACGTGCGTTCTCCGTAGATATAAGCATTGTTTATTGTCGTTAGTTATTCTTTAACTGTTACGCGTCACTCGTGCACGTGATCTCTGTCTCATAACGGTATTAAAAGTTTCCATTTTTAAACAGACTGTTTATACGACTTAATACCCGTAAGGTAGTGCATATTGTTAAAAATATTATTATTGTTATTACAATATTTTTTTTTACCAAAACGATTTGGCAAGACAGTCGGTGGTCCACACATACGTAATTCAACGTATCATAAGAGTATTTCCAATGGTGGGCGTACGAAAAATATCAGTAAAAAGCCAACCGTTTTATTTCGTCACTAGAAATTACTAAACGTAGTTTTTCGTACGCCCACTATTGGAAATACCCTTATGAATGGTTGGCTTTTTACTGATATTTTTTTTTTTTACCGTGCGTCCACGACGAATTCGTACGTATAACATTATAATATGCACGTTAGCACGTCCGGGAGTTATTTATTAACCGTAATACTATAATGGCGTACACTACGATCCGATAATACCACAGGCGTGTCCTCATAGATTCCGGACGGGACGACGTGAGAATACGTCGTTAATATCGTAAAAAAAAACCTAACTATATGATGTTTCACTGCGCGACATCGGCTTTCTTACGACGACATGGTTTTAAAAATATTAATCTCGGGTCCAAAATAAAGCGAGCTACGCACGAGTATATAACCTCGCGTTCGGTCGACAATAATGCGACATAATAATACGTACAGAAGTGGACAACGACCGGTTCAAAAGTTTAAACAAGAAATTCAATCGTTATTATTATTTATTTTTTTTAACTATTCCTCATCCTCATCTACTGTTGTGACAGCCATCACGTATTACACGTGTCGAATCCCTTTTGCGTGTGCCCCAACTCTTATTACGTTCCTGATGGCTTAGCATACTTAATCTCTCACGAGATCCGTTACGAGAATCGTTCGTCTACGTAATAATTTTCGGAACATCACCGTGGAAATCATGAGTGCACTACTTGCACATGGTTAGAATTCCATCGTTTGTCCTATACCTTCGAAGTAAAATCATTCTGCTAATATCTATCGTCTTTGAATTAGTTTTATACCCATCACAAAATGATCGAAAAGTTGGCATCATCATCAAATGTAGAAACCGGTCAAAATATTACGAAATGTCAGAAGACAAAAAATGTTGAAAACAGGTCACTATGATTAAAAAATAAAAATAAAAAACATTTTTTTTTTTTGGAATGAATCGATGACTTAAGATAAAAACAAACGTAAAATGTACTTGAAACGTACATGACGTACGTTAACTGCAATCATTTTCATTTTCGAAACAGGCCACGCTGCGTAGCGGACAAACGTTTTCGACGACCTTCGGTGGAGGGGTTGACGAAACGATGGCACAGAGCGCACTCGCAGTACTAACGCTCTTGTTACTCGTTTGCTCGGGTGTGTACTGGACACTGAATTGCCACGGTTTTTCGGATTTGGACCGGGTCGTTCAAAATCGGGTAACCTGAAATTTCGGGCACCCTTTTTTCCGAGTACTATAGAAACAACGTACTACTACGCGATTATTTCCTAAAATACGTAAGTAAGTAAATTGTTCTTTTTCCAACGACTTTTACAACCGTATGGATCGATGTTCAAGTTACCATTACTGTTGCGCGAACTTCGGTTACTGTCCGGGGAAAACTTCCATGGGTAAAAAACAATCGACCGTGAAAACAATCAATTGTTGTTCACGTGATTTATATTCGTTTCGTCGATTTCAAAAAAAAAAAAAAACATTTTATTTCTTACGACGAAGCGAAAATAAAAATAAAAACGATTTCGCATTGCATGGAGGACGGGAAAAATCGCTTGTTGTATAAGAACGAGGCAACGAACGCACTCGAGTAGCGATTGGAACCGACGATCGAATCGACAAACGGTTCCTTCGAAGCCGACACAACCGCACGAGTACCGCTCCCGTATTTCCCGGGCACCCCCCGGGTACTTTTGGTCACCCGGGTACTAACCGTTGGGAATCAAGAGCACTGCTGACAAGGCGAACGGTATCGCGCGAGAACCGGATCCGTTATTTTAGTCAACGGCAACGATGTTTGTTTACCGGTCTACCCGACAACGGTGTTACCCACAAGACGGCAAACAGCATTGCGCGTATCGTCCGAACGGTTCCGCGAAACGAGAACGTACGACAACCCGCCGCCCCCGACCAGTGTATTCCGACCGCGCCAAACGCGACACGTCAACCGTGTACGGACGACCGCAGGGACACGAGTCTCCTCCATCAGCGCCCGACCAGAAAACGTGTTCGCCGCGAAAGACGGACGCGGGTGCGCGCCGATAAGACGAGAAAATCCGCCGATGGAGCGAGTCAAGTGAGTGTCTGTGATCGGCGTTGTGTTACGTATTACGCGCGCACGTTTTCGATTCCGCGAACGAAATTATAAGCTCTTATTGTTTTTTGTAATTTGGTGCCTTCAACGATTTTACACGTTATTCACGTTTTTCTGCCTCCGTTGCGACAATGTTTGCGTGGGACAGCGATAAAAACCAAATTACTTCGAGATCCGCACGAACAATAAATGCACTGCTATCATGTTTTATTCAAAATGGATTTTGTAATCTCGTAGAAATCTTTCCAGGACTTCTCGAAACAAATACGCTACGAGTCCTGATCGTTACACGTCCGCGAGATACACGTTTTTAATTATTCTTTTCAAACCTTATCGGGGTTTTTTCATTTTCAATTCAAATCGCCACAATTCCAATACAAAATGTGCTTTTAAAAATAGGTTTATCTACGTTGCCATATGGCAACTCGTAACATAAATAGTAGGTTAAGAATGATTTCATCGGTGCATTTATATTGCCTCTCGACGTTTATTCTTGAGAATACCCGATTACCGTTGTCAACAGCGTCACAATATCATCCATCCAAGAACCAACGATCGGATAAATAATCCGACCGACGACCTATCCACCGCTCTGGAACGCCATATTTATTTGACCACTGTTGTGGTTATAATCATAATAACCATAACCATAATTATGATTTATCAAAAAATATCATTAGACAACATCGTATACGTGTTAATTTGTAATATAACATCGATAAATAATCTGCAGCATTTAATTAATATTATTTGGTAATATCTACAAAACTTTTTGTAAGGTACAACCAAATAATATCATATTGCTATTAATATTCTATGTTGTATCAATAATTCATCTTCAATTTTTCAAAGAAATAATACATTGATGTTTTATTTACATCATCTTGCAATATTTCATTTGCGACCTAATTTTAATATAGCGGTGATAATTAGTAACAAACTTTGCACAGTGGGTATCGTACAGTCAGCATTATATTATTACAGTACAGACTTTTTAAACTACCGTCGATTTGTGTCTGTCCAAAATGGAAAATTAAGGTAGTTGTAAAAGCGTGTTCGGACTGCCCATAAATGACTCGCAATCGATAGAACGAGAAAATATAGTAAACATAATATTATTGTCGTATAAAAATTCGAGTAATAAAAGATAACTAGTTCATGCGATCGCGTAATCTCCTTTACACCTTTAATGTTTTTTCAGTTTTATTGCATTGCTGTCCGGCCGTATTGATTTTCCGGTTCACAAGGGGGGAAAAAATTATTTTAATTAAATAAAAAGAAAAATTAAACACTGCATTTACTCGGGTTCTGTGAATCAAATAAACGAACGCGTGGGTAGCTAAATACGTTTTACAAAATACAAAACGTTCGATCGTCTTCTCGAAAATCTCACAACACAGTATTCTTATTTATTTTTTTAAATCATTCCATAATTCAGATTTGGGTCAAAGAATAAATGAATAAATAATTTTGTTATTTTTATAGTATGTGCGGACAATTGGTCACCGCAAATATCGTGCAAGACAAAATAGTGCTCGGAGGCAGACATTTTCCTAATAAAAAATTCGTGAGTTATTCGTTATTAATAAGTACTAAATAATTTTATTTTTTATGACGTTTAAACTTCTTTATTTACTATACACGATTGAAAAAATAAACGACCAATGATAGGGCAAACTTTTTGAAACGATTCGACATCACATCTTTTGATTTACCAAAACCAGACCCAGTTCAAGTAATTAAACAAACATAGGCAAAATTTAGTTTTGCCGCTCCTTATATGTAAACATCACATCAAATATTTTTCTAAAATACATTAAAGTTAACCCGGCAAAATGCCGCCCTAGGCGGGAGCCTGTGTTGTCTACCCCTTAAGCCGGGCCTGATCAAAACTTAAGGGAGACACTAGTTTTTTGACTTTCGAGATTCTTAAATAATTAAAACTTTTTTAATACGAATTTGAAAGTTTAAAAAAAAAATATTCCTTTTTTTCTTCCACTTTTCACTGTTTCGAGGAGAATTTTCTTTTATCAAATAGTTAGCGGTTTTTAATTATTAAAGATTTTCGTATTCACGACAAATGTAAACGATCAGTCACAATTGACAATACCAAATATTATGGTGACAATAAAGCAAATATAACAAAAAAAAAACAATATGATAATGAACACAGCAAAATAATCCAGTTATAAATTTATAAATTATTTCAAATATATCATTTATAAATAATCAGCACAAGCCGATTAGATATTTAAAAAAATCGACAACTGTCGTCATTATCCGCCTATACTTATGTCTATGAGAGTACAGAATACTCGATTAATCGACATTTTTTCTTTCGAGTAACTAAGGTTTTCGCAAAGGAACGGTATTTATTACTACTTTCTGAAGTTCCACTAGCATAGATTTATGAATTATAATATTTCGAATTTACGTCGATCGCATTTTCAATTGTAGTTGATGTAAACTATTCTGATATGTTTATTATAAACTTGCGAGGAAAATCATATATTTAAATTTTATTTAGTCAAATCTGAAAATAATGTAGAAAAATACTTGATCATCAAGTTTCTTCCAATTATGACCAATATAAAAATATTATTTCAGAATTTCGTCAAATAACAATCAGCTCACAAATTAAAATTTATTTCAATTTTAAGATTTTCCAAAAATGAAAACGTAAGAAGATTTTTACTGTTATATTTCATTTTTTTTTTCACCCTGCATATCTTAATATTTTGAATGTAATTATTTTAAGTATACATTTAGTATAGTTATTATTTAAATTTCACATTTGATTTTGATAATTGTAGGTTTCACTATAAGTTTGATATGCGAATGTTAAGTTTCGAATTTCAGCCCTGGTAAATACATTTTAAATATTACAAATGAATAACATT
>JASXSY010000603.1:0-157790 GCA_034509805.1 Sipha maydis
GATTTTTTTACATTTTTTTTTTATAATCGGTGATAAAAAAAATTTGGCTCGTACAAAATACTTGAAAATTTAATAGAAGATTCCACAGAAGTAGTTCTTAAAGTCATTCAAAAATTATTAAAATCCATAGGCACAATTTTTTTTTATAAGCGTTTGAACATCGAATATTGACATAAAATTACATGTAAAATATAATATACTGTATAATATACTGTATAATATTCTAGACTGACAAAGATATCGGTTTTTTTTAAAATGCTCTAACTCAAAAATGAAAAACCGCAACAACTTGAAATTTTCACCAAATCTTTATATTGACGTTCTCTATACATGGTTAAGATTTCAAAGTATTTTGACATATTTTGACTTATTTATAGACAATTTAAATTTTCGATTTTTGTTAAATTTTTGTTTTTAAACATCTATAAAATTTAATTGATTGAGCGAAAACTCTTGAAAATTTTATACTAGGTTTATAATAAGTTAAACTTATCGTAACTAAAAAAAATCGGTGATCGGTTAACTCAATTTTTTTTTATAAGCCCTTAATTCTCAAATTTGTATAAAATGTGTAAAAATCACGATAATTTGCAAGTTATTTTGTAGATAAAAATTCATAAAATTTTTTTTGTTCATACTTAAGGTTCAAAATTTTAACACTAGGTTATCTATGAGCTACTCTTCAAAAATCTTTAAAAAAATTTCTACCAGACTAAGAGGAAAAAATTGTACGACTGTTTGAAATTTAAATATTTACAAAATTGCATAAAATAGCGATTTATTCTCAGACGATTATTAAATATTTGTTATAATTCAAAAAGTATAAGTCGCAGATTTTTGAAATTTCTACCAACTGTTAAGATTGGTATTTCTTTTATGCAATATTTTTTTCAAAATATTATATTGATTTTTAAGCCACTTATAGTCATTTAAAATATTCGATTTTTTTACATTTTATTTTTATAATCGGTGATAAAAAAAATTTGGCTTCTACAAAATACTTGAAAATTTAATCGAAGATTCCACAGAAGTAGTTCTTAATGTCATTCAAAAATTATTAAAATCCATAGGCACAATTTTTTTTTATAAGCGATTGAACATCGAATATTGACATAATGTAAAATATAATATAATGTAGAATGTTCTAGACTGACAAATGATATCGGTTTTTTTAAAATGCCCTAACTCAAAAACGAAAAACCGCAACAACTTGAAATTATCATTAAATCTTTATATTGACGTTTTCTATAGATGGTTAAAATTTCAAAGTATTTTGACATATTTTGACTTATTTATAGACAATTTAAATTTTCGGTTTTTCTAAATTTTTCGTTTAAAAATAAAATATACTTATATAATATTTATAAATAACATTGTATTATATTCTAGACTAACATATGAACTCCGTTCAGAATCGTTATTCGTATACAATGATATCTATCATTGCATTCAAATTTAACAAATCCATTATAATTATGACCTATCCTATAAGCGAGGTGCACTCCACCCCTAACTGTACAGCAGAGCGAGGCCCATCCGGTTCTTTTTTATGAATGTAATTATTTATTTTGGGTTTTTATAACTGGTTGTTTTCGAGGAATAAATTACAGTTTTATAATCAATTTTTGGTGTACGACAAAATAAAATAAAAAATAAAATAATGTACATATTAATTTACTAAATTGATCGTATAAAATCTAATGAAAACCAAATTGCCTATGTTTCGTAGTAAAACTTGAGTTGAAAAATAAAATATATTATTAATTCCCGTGAAATCCCAATACAGTGAATTTAGTTTAAAGAATATCGGTAGTATAACGTATTAATATTCAAATTTAAACTTTATATAAAAAAAAAAAAAAAAACTAAAATAATACAATTTTTAACTAACTCATGGTGATTACGTAGTTTACGATGAAATATTTATACGATGACATAAATTACCGAGTATGTATTATATTTAATGTTGTACAAAAATCTGTGCGTGCGGACAATTAAATTGTTTTCTCCGTGACTTTTCCAAGGTGCACACAAACTCGAAAATCTGAAAACATGAGTGACGAATTGATACGTTTGAATGAAGCGTTTAAAATGTTCATATTATTTTAATAACAATAAAATACTCTATAAAGTCGCTAAAAAAAAAGACATTTACACTTCACGATAAGTATTGCTCACGCACGAGTGCATGTTTTTATGACGTATACCCTTGTAAAGCGTATACGATTTTGTTTCAAGTAAACAAATACTTGATCTTTCATTCGAGCTAGGTGACTTGAAACCAAACGTATTGTACACTCGGATAATAATACACAAACATGTTATGATGCACGAATACACGTGCATGAGTGTTCATTGAAATACTGAACAATAGCTTGCTAGGCGAAGAAGAAACTGACATAAACAAATAGGTGCGCGTAGAAATAAATGCAGAAATATTTAATCAGTCTCTCATTTTAACGGACTCGCGTCGATGAACATGACGTCGGTGCAGATTTTTACAACGCGAACGAGTGTTCATAACAGTTTATATATTCACCATTTCTTTTTTCACGTTGTACTGAGTTATTGTATGACGTGTCCGATTACTCATAATTTTTCTACATATTACAGTCCATGGAAATGGCATTGAAAAATTATTCAAACGTCTAATAATCAAACGCCATTGCAGATAACGAACGAAACATTTTGTTTTATAAAGTACTACTGGTGATATCATCGTCTATGTTCGATAAGCCGGTGGGTTTTTAACTATTAATGCATTATGAATAAACATTTAGTTAAGTATGTACACTCCTATACTGTTTGTAAGATACTTAGAATCAATGTTAAAACATGTTAAGCATTTTTTTTTTTTAGATTCTGAACGGAGTGATGGAATCTATTGGTTTTACAATGAGGTGTGTTTTTTTTTTTTAATTTTTTATTTTTTTTTTTTGTGTCTAACGACACCTTTTTTGGCAGTAAAAATGCTTCGATTTGCTTATGTAGCAACTTCTCTGAAAGGAAAGTGAATGTAGATGGTACTTTGGCTAGTTTTAAATCCAACTTTTATACTTATTAAAAAAATCAAAAAAAACGGGAAATTTTACGCAAAATCACGTGTTTACAAATTACATTTTTTTAAAATACTCTAACTCAAAAACCAAAAATCGCAACAACTTGAAATTTTCACCAAATCTTTATATTGACGTTTTCTATACATGGTTAAGTTTTCAAAGTATTTCGACATATTTTGATTTATTTATAGACAATTTAAATTTTCAATTTTTCTAAATGTTTTGTTTCAAAATAAAATATACTTATTACAATATTTATAAATAACATTTTATTATATTCTAGACAAACATATCATCTCCGTTCAGAATCGTTTTTCGTATACAATGATACCTATCATTGAATTAAAATTTAACAAATCTATTATAATGACCTATCCTATGAAGAGTCGCACTCCACCCCCAAGTGTACAGCAGAGCAAGGCCCATCCGGTTCTTTTTATTATTACTATTTAAGTGATAGGTATATATTTTACATTCAAATTTTGAAATAAAAACAAAAATCTCACTAAAATTTAATGGAAACTTCCAAAATACAGGACATTTTTAATACAATAAATGTGTTGTCCTCTCATTTGGATGGTTCAGGTAAGTTCAAAATAAAACTAATAATATAGATCAAAAATATAATACAATGATTTATTTTTATGGAATAAGGTTTTTTCATGATTGATTTAATATTCACAAACAAATCTAGTTCCTTTAAATTTATCAATTTTCCAAATGTTTTTATTTTTCCTGAAAAAAAAAAGTTATAAAAACACAATATAGCACTAAAAAACATCAAAATAATATAACAGAATTATTACTTCCAACATGCAATAATCAAATATTCGTCTTACTTCTTGGAGATCTAAATTAAATTTAACTTACTCATAGTACCTACGTCGGAAAACAAATGTACGAATTGTATAATAGTCAAGAGTCCTGTAAATAAGTACACCGACGAAAAAAAATTACAAGAGCATTCCTGTGAGTGATAAATAGTTGATTCGTTCATATGGCCACATGAATAATTGAAAGGGGTGAGAATTGTACGAGGAATACGTTTTGGTTAGAGAAGGGTAGAACGAGTTTAAAAATGTGTAGTACCAAAATTATTGAAAGTATGATTTAGAGCTTATGTCGGTTTATAAAAGCAATCACAGCTACGTATGATAACAATAAAAAATTAATGTTAAGTAAATCGTTGAAAATCTAAACTTTAGATTATGATCAATAGTAGTATGATCGAAAAAATATACTTTCGTATGATACGACTTTTTTATGTATATTTTTTTTACCAATTTTGTCTATAAAAACTATATTGGAATATTATATTATAAAAAATGTTTGAGTATGTATTTCTACAATGTATATTACGATTATTTTTGTGTATTTTTAAAACCAAAAATCAATAAGGTTTTCTTTTTAATCAGATTTCGCTTGACATCTCTGAAGCTCAAATGCAATACACATGTGACTGTTCACTAACAACTTACGCGAACTTACAAGAGTTTTAACGTGAATTTCTTTATAAAATCATTATTATCCGCACAAATATGTTATACGTGTTTGTCGACAATATTGATGTATTACACCAGTCGTAAAAAAAATAAATAAATAAATATATTTAACAGTTCATATAAAAAAAATACAAGAGTATAGTATAAAGAACTAGACTGATGTTGAAATATTTTATGCAATCACGCATATAGAGCTAAGAACGAAGAAACATGTTTTATATTGAATTTTAAGATTTAAAACAATACAGATGCTTATTGTTTTTGATTTTTCTTCAAGGAAAATTAATTAATATAATCGAACGCTAACTATAATATAGTTATATATTTATTATTACCTAGAAAGAAATAATATAATATTAGATTGTAATGTTTACAATATCATATTGTTTTTAAAAACGCCTATAAAGAAAAATCTCGATTGAATTATATATCCTAACGTGTATAATTGTTTGATGTTTTAAAATATATTTTGAAAGCAGTGTTTAAATAATCTTACACCGAACTAATATGGTTCAATAAGACTTTTCGTTGAATAGAAATCAATCGAATTCATATGATAAATAATATCGATGCTTATCTGTTATATATATATACATATATATTATATGTTTTATATTATATATCTTATATAAGTAAATTAAGGTTTCGACGATTTTTTTATAGTGGACTTCGAATCTATTCAATCGATTTGGATGAAATTTGGCACAGAGATTGATCAAAACTTGGAGAAAGACTTCAGCAACCTTTTGTCGCGAAAAAAACGAAAGGAAAGCATCAAATAAAGCTGATAAGGCTCGAACGAAAAGTTGTTGTTTTATTGTTGCTATAACAACCGAAAATCAGAAAGGAATTCCATAGTTACACAACAAGAAATTGGTAAATGTGTCTATTTTACTAAAAATAATTTTCGAGAAGGACTATATTCTCCTTCAAAATTGGCACTTATCACTTTTTTTAATCTCTGTAAAAAATATGAATTTTGTTAAAATATTTTTGTATTTTAAGATATCGAGTTATTACACTCGGAACACAATATGAGTGTTGGTACTGAACAAGAAAAGTAATAAAAACCAAAAAAAAAAACACTGAATTTAAATCTTTAGTTAAAAATTATTAAAGTTACATACATATGGTACAATTTTGAAACCAGTTTGGTTTTATGCCAGGAAAATCGACAATGGAGCCATTATTTTGTGTTAGGCAATTAGTAGAGAAGTACAGAGAAAAGAATAAAAAACTATGCATGGTGTTTATAGATTTAGAAAAGGCGTATGACAGGGTGCCAAGGGAAGTTTTAGGGTGGGCATTAATGAGGAAAAATGTCCCAAAAATGTATGTTAATTTGATCCAGGATATGTATGAAGGGTCGAGTACTAGTGTCAAGAGTCGGTGTGGAGTATCAGAAGGTTTCAGTATAGGAGTAGGTGTGCACCAGGGGTCAGCTCTAAGCCCCTACCTGTTCTCAGTGGTAATGGATGAGGTTTCAAAGGAGATACAGGGTGAGATACCATGGTGTATGATGTTTGCGGATGATATAGTTCTGATAGGAGAAAACCTAGAAGTTGTCAATAATAGGTTAAATGAGTGGAGGTTAGCCCTCGAAGAAAAGGGATTGAGAATTAGTAGAAATAAAACTGAGTATATTGAGTATGATTTTGGACAAAGAGACCAAGAAGTTGAAGGAATGAGGAGACAACTGACAATAGATGGTGATGTGATAGGTGAAGTTGAGAGCTTTAAATATTTAGGATCTTTTGTTCAAAAGGACGGGGGCTTTGACATGGATGTAAAACATAGGATTAAGTGCGGGTGGATGAAATGGAGAGAAGCATCGGGCGTGTTATGCGATAAGAGAATTCCAATTAGGCTGAAAGATAAATTTTATAAAAGTGTAGTGAGACCAACTATGCTGTATGGTTCAGAGTGTTGGGCGGTTAACAGGAGAATAGAACAGAGTATGAGTGTCGCGGAAATGAGAATGCTTAGATGGTTGAGTGGAGTGACAAGAGAAGATAGAATAAGGAATGAATACGTGAGAGGTAGTGTTGGTGTAGCGCCAATTGTGGACAAGATGAGAGAAAATAGGCTGAGATGGTTTGGGCATGTGATGAGGCGAGAGGAAACGAATGCAGTAAGAGTGGTTATGAAGATGGACGTTGAAGGGAAAAGAGGAAGAGGAAGACCAAAAAAGAGATGGTTGGAGACTTTGGAGAATGACATGAGGGCTGTCGGTGTGTGCAGAGGAGATGTGATTGACCGAGTAAAGTGGAGGTGTAGGACAAGGGTGGCCGACCCCAAATAGTTGGGAGGAAGGCGAAGTAGAAGAAGAAGAAGAAGACATACATATGGTACAATTCGTATAACAAAACTCGTCAGAATCGTACCACGGGAAAGTTTGTTTCTCGATTTATGTTGCATATTTAAACGTCAATCGCGGGACAAAGGGTTGTGATTGTGCGTGAGTTCAATAAGTTTCCAACAGATGGCGGTGCAGTTGGTTTTCCGGCACTTTGGTGATTGCCCGTGTATGGACATGACAACGCGAGCGAAGCCGCCGGGTAAATCGGGTTCGTACGCAACGCGACGTACACGTGTAACGAGTAGCAGCGGCTTTTCTTGCGCATGCGCTTGCCGGTGTCCGAACGGAACGGACGAAAAACGACGGACGAAACGTGTGACGGTTTCGGGGTGTTCGCCGGGACACGGCGGAGGAAGTTCGCGACTCGTCGCGCTCGTGCCGCCAAGGTCCATACGCAACGGTCCCTGTCCCGGCAGGGGGGGTGCGGCACCGGCGGCGCGGGTAAGCCAGCAGCGCATTACGTATCTACGGAACGCGTAACGATGTACGTTGGCATTATAATGCGGATCTATGGGACAGCGCGTGTGCCGCGAACCGCATCCTGTTGCCGTGGTACGTCCAACGGCAGACGTAAGCCGACGTAAATATTTGATCGTCTCGTGTTTCCCCTGACGTCTACGTCTACATCCGGACGCGTAAAACGGGACGTGCGACGGCGGTACGCTCACGGCAAACGTACGTGTACGACGGCTTGCGGATGAATATGCGTTTGGCCGCGAAAATCCGGCATCACGGTTGCAATGCGGTGCTCGGGACGGATGGAAAACAATAATCCGAGTGGTCGTACGTCTCTCTCCCTCTCTTTCCCATGCTTGCTCTTCCGCGTTACAATACTTTTGGGCCCTATCTAAACGAAACGTGTAGGTATATATATATATTTTTTTTTTTAATCGTAATGCACGAACGATCCAGACGAACTAAATTTACTTTTTTTTTTTTTTATATCTTAACTAAGTCACGATAATTACGTTTTTCACTCTTGGTTTCAAATTTTTTCGATTTTTACTTTCGTAGACAGTTATAGATATTATCGTAATACGTTTTTACGTGGAAATGTAGAACGTATAGTTTTTTTTGTTGCTATTTTTACCGACTATTTTAGAATTTTTTTTTTTTTTTCATTCGAGCGAAATCAGTAGTCGAAATACGAGACCCATACTCTTGGATTTAAACTGTACAGACCCATTTACAACATTTCAGGGGAGGAAGAGCGTGTCAAATTACTGTTGATTGTTTCCGACCGTGGAAAGACCTCATTATATCGACTGGTCACTCAAAGTATATTACGATTATATTCATCTAACGACCGTGGTCCACAGATGCAAACGGCCGTACCCAGTTTAACCAACGGACATGTTGTGACCTTAATTATGCGGGTGTTAATGAGTGGTGATTATCAAATCGTCCATAATCGATCGAAATCCTAATGCCGCTATTATCTTGACCGTTGGTCGTTTATGCACCGCGATGTATTGACCTAATGCTAAGACGTGGTGTAGTCATATCGGTCAAATTTCTGAGACCGTCATCGACAATCGTGCTACACGTGTTTTCGAATAAACACTATGCTGTAATTGTAATGTTAATGATATGCGAAATCGATACTCCTACTGGAATACAATAAGTGAAACAAAAATGAAAGATATCCAGGGTCGATTCCGGTTATACAATCCGGAAAATATGATTACATTATAACCTGCGGATACAAAAATTAATTGGAAACGTCACTTGACGCATCGAGGTGACAATAAAATATTATTATAAGAATGATTTTATTATATCTTTAAAACGGTATTCTTATAATTTTATTAACGACGAAAATTCAATTTTATTTTTACATAAAATGCAAATATCGTGCATATGTACGCGTGTTAATGTGTGCGTTTTAAATCGTGAACGAGACACGTGAAGATATCAACAGCGCGCATAACAAATAAACATTTATTATTTAAATGCAAAGGTTATAGAATGTATTGGACACGTGCGGCCTTTGACGAATGTTTGACTTCAAACAAACGTTTCCGTTGTACAGAATCACGCACACGTATGTACAACTATATTATGCATAGGAAATATATTATGTTCACTGTGTGAGGAATACTCAACCTCGTCCGATGTGACACGCTGAACGTGTACGATAAAAAAAAAAAAATAAATAAATGAATAAATAAAAAAATAGATAAAAATGTAAATGGACAACTATTCCACCAGTCGTATAGGTGTACTACTATTGACGTAATACAGAGTGTACGTCACAAGTTTTTCGTGTTGTTTTTATCGAACTCGGTGCGTCCTGTAGACGCGATACAAAAATTACGTGCGTCAAGTTTCATCCACTGAATCCTTATTATAGCGGATTACCACCGAGAACATCATCCGCAGCGCGAAGTCCGAGAGTATCGCGTACTCGGTGCCCAGGTTGATAACGATTTATGTGCACACGAGAATAAAAAATAAAAATGTCACGATGCTTGCCACTCGTTTTTCTCTCCACCCTCGTACCGTCAGCTTGTACAATTGTTTCATGTTCAGTGTCTTCGGGAGTTAATATACGGTAAACTACATAATTGTGCTGCAGTAGGTGCAGTTTGATATGCATCAATTTTTACCCGTGGGAATTGCATCAAATGTCTGTTATGTGTTTATTTTTCCTTCACCTACGCACGATGTATAACGTTAAAACAATTTTAATCGTGAACCGAATGACTAACCATTACATACGCATTGTATGTAATATGACTACAAGTCTGTGCAGTGTATAAAACCTGTTTGAAAATTAAAATTGAAACGTTCACGAGTTTTTCATCGTTTGACACGTGCATACACAGTGTGTATTACACAAGTATTATATGCATACATTGTGCTCAAAATCATTATCTATTTAACGCAAGATTTATCTACGGGGTATGTACACAGTCAAACCTATATTAACGTGACTTTTTGATAATTCGTTTTTCGTTTTATTTTTTTTTTTTTTATACCAAAATCGAATTTTATTTCCAACTATTTGCATAACATTACGACCTTATCATAAAACGGGACGGAAGGGGGGGGGGCATAAATAAACTTGCGCATTTTTTTCCGTGCGAAAATCCGTTCACCTACAACGGTTTATCATCGTATCAGAACGCGTACCGAATAATATCGTAATAACAGATTGAAACGTTCGGCTATACAAAATACCTATACGATATAAATTGTACGCCGCCGTAACGTGGACGCCGATAAATCACGGAATAATGTTTTTATACAAACATAATATTTATCCGTCCACACGAGATTCGGTGCACGTGAAATATTACGACGGAGAATATAACGGATTATTCGTGCGCGGGCGTGCCTCGGCTGTACGCAGTGTTCGCGTCGATGCGTCATTGCAGAGCACGTCGAAGAGAGAAAAACAAAATCGATCCCGCACGCGGTACACAATATGTACAGTAATAATATTTGTCGTTACCGCGCGTCGGATGTAAATGTACACGTTGCTAATACGCTCCCCGGAAAGGCTTGCAATGTTCAATTCTTCGTACAACGCATTATCCGTACACGGTGCAGACCGAGTTCATGATGTTTGTTCGGACTGCTGCTGAGACTCCGATGAATGCGATTTTATTATAAGTTTTCGAAATTTGTGCTACACACTTTACGTACCGCGTTTTACTTGGCAATTTTGACACGTGTTCCGCGGATGTAGAATGCACGTCGAACCGGTATAACAGGTCAGTTTTTAACACCGATTTCCGATGATAAAACAATTTGGAAATTTAAAATTCATATTAATTTGAGTTTATTAACCCAATATGTCAATAAGCCAAAATACCATAGAAAATAAAAGGAAAATATTATTTTTTCCAAAATGTAATAAAATTTAAAACATTTATTGAGATTCAAACTTCGTCCAACAAAAAAATGTATTTAATATATGTAAATGGTGTGTGCCTATATGTAATAACAAAACAATTTGTGTGTAAAATAGAAACTTTTAAATTTTATTTTGGTTTCAACCGTTGTCTACTTGAATCATTTTTGAACAAAATCCATCGGACTATTAATTATCCAATAATCAAATTATTCCATTAACATTATCAGGTGTAATGGTTTTTTCATCCACGAGTTCAAATTCCTACATTTCGTTTGTTTGATGGTCGTAATAGAATTACAAATAATTCTCAATCTTCACAAATAGTTACCAAATACCTTACAAACACAAAAGCATTTATTCGTCCGTTGTTCGTCGAAATCTGCAATAGACAGCGATTGCTATGGAATTCACCATTATTCTCAATAAGATAATATTGTTTTGATTTTTAATAACTAGACCAATAAAAGTAATAATATTTAACAATATATATTTACTCATAATGATTTAATATGTTATATTTAAGTCAATAAAATATTATGCCAATTGTATAGAATCCATTGATATTATTTTTCAAAATATCTGGAAAAATTATTTTTTGATAAGTAATTAATTCTTTATTTAAAAATATAATCTGTATTTGTTAATATGTATTTTATTAAATTAAAAAAAAAAAAAAGCATTATTTAAATAATATTATCTAACTATTAGTTTGAATATTATGTATAAAATATAAAAATGTATAAAAATTACAAATATATTTTAAACTTTTTAAAGTTAACCCTTTCAGAAAAGTGGAAATTTAAAAATGCATGCAAAACATAAGCCCAGTAGTTTTTAAAACATATAAATATATGTAAGATAAAAAAATATTTTTTAGTTTCAGATTAGTACCCCATATTTCTTAATTAAACAGTGGTAGATTAAAATTGTATGAAACCTTTGGATTCAGCATCCTTTGAATTATTGAATTTGGTTTATTAAAAATTATTATGGGATGAAATATACCTGAGTGGTATTAATTAATGTAAAGTAAAATGACGATTCAGACCAATGTGCGCTGCGAAAATAAATCGACGAATATCTACTCGTATTTTCGTAATGAAATTTCATCAAACTCGTGTAAACTTTACCAATAGTCCACTGGGAATGTGATGAATAATGAACACCAAATATTTCTTCAATGTACACCGTTCCAATACATCAGTATACAAAGTTTTCACGAATAACGAATAATTACTGATTACCCCAGTAGCTTTATAAGTGATTTTTTTTTTTTTTTTATGTAGTTAAGAATACATGTGAATTGGGACTGTCCATTTTGAGTGCAAAAAACGACTTAGAGTCAATTAACCGTAAGTTCAATAAGTGGCGATTACAAAATTTGTAATTTGTATTAACGCATCATTATGATTTATGCCTGTGCCATACAAATATATTTTAGGTACAATGATTTTCTCTAATCAAACGGGATCAAACTGTTAAGTTCGATGGAAAATTGTTGCTTTACGAATTAGTCATTCTAGGTGAATGGATGTATCACTCATTATAAGTTTATTTTTGAGACAAAAATCTTAGTGTTTAATTTTATCGATTGGCGGCAAAACGTTTTTAATTTTTTAATTTACTGGTTAAGTTTATCTTCTTCATGTGTTGTATAGCATATACAATATGGCTTTTTTATTTATTTTCAACAATTTATTTCATTAATTTCACATATATTACATTAGTAAATGTTATCTTTTTTTCACTTTTTTTTTCTTCTAGAATTACATATACACACGGTACATAACTCATACACGTTACAAAGTCAGGTTGTTTATAAGCGATTGGATTGTTTTCTTGGTGTATTCTGGGTATTACAACTATTGAACTTTCAAATACAATTTGAACAATTGTTTAATCCTACAAATTCAATTAATTCGTATACGTATAATTGTTATTGGTTTTTGCCTCTGGGGAAACTTCGATACTCATCTTGCTCTGTTGGGTCACCTAAAATGTACTTACAGCGGTAGTAGTCAATAATAACGCTGCGTTTTGAGCTGATTGCCATCAGAAGATTATCCGTTCTATAAAATATCGACAAGAATACAATTTAATTTACGAACGTCTTGAAATATTCAGTCCTCGGGACCCACGTGTTTCCCACAGTCAAGCCCTCGAAAACTATTTGGATTCGGACCTTGTGTGGCGGTAGATTACATGTCTACGTAAAACAAAACAAAATCCTTGGAATTTTTGTATTATATGTACCCCACATTAATTTATTGTAATATACCTATTGTGATAAACAGTGTATACTGTGCCAGCCATATTATCGTTTTTTAATATAAAAACGTGTTAGTATATTGGTGACAAGAAATTGATAGTTATAAGAATCTGGGAGATCCATCAGAAAATAAAATATGGTATCCAGTATATCTAATATTTAAAACCGCGATTTATTTTTTTATCGGTTTTTAATTTAATATTTATTATTTTTATTTTCTTATTATTACTATAAATATATTTTCGTATCTAAAATTCTATAATAATTATAATTTTTCTTTTGAGTACATATCATGTTATATTATAGGCATACAACACAGCTAAATATATTTAGTATGTTTGTTAGAACTATTTTAAATAAAATTAAAAAATATGTTTTTTAAGTATGTTTGAATATTATAGGATATATTAATTCAAAAATATTTTTAATATTTAATAAGCTTACTAATTATGATACCGGTTATTTAAAATTATTTCGTCAATTGACATTTTTTTCTATTATTTCTATTTACAGTTTCAACTATCAAAGTTATTTTTATTAACATTAGTCTGGTATGAAGATACTTTAGTTTTTGATTAATTGTTTTTTTATTTTTGTATAATACGCGTTTGCTGGGCAGGCGTTATAAGCTTCTTCTTTTTGGATGGTTATTTCGTACAGAAAGCGATATAATCGTTATTTTGATTCAAATTGGTAAATTTGTGATCAGATATACCTGTCTCATTCCGCTCGACCACAACATTTCAATACTTTTTTCATCTTATAATAGTATTCACATATTTAAAAATAATTAGAGTTTATCGGATTTAATTATATTTTAACTAACAATTCGGTATATTTTAAACGAAATACCATACTGTGTATTCATATATAAAATCACCAAATGGACTTGGGTTACGAAACTGTGGAATGTTAGGTCCAAATAGGGTAACTGAGCATTGTACGACAATACTGGGTTATTGTATAGTGCCCATCAAATTTGGACAAAGTAAAAAGTTTGATAATAGTTATTTACTTTTACCGTTAGTTCTTTAACAATGTCTGGGTCCTATGAACTGGTCGCGAACAAAGTATATTTTAAATTGAATTGAACACATTATTAATATTTACTACCATTTATATCAATAATAAAAAATATATCAAATAGTTATAGTTAGTACTCTTAAACTATAATAAAATATTATATTGTATATAATATTTTGTATATTATTATGTAATTTTTATTACATTTAAGTTAATAAATAAGTACTCGTATCAGATTAATATCCCGTTGAATTTCGTTGAGCCTCGTAAGAAGAAAAACTTTACATATTAATATACTTTTGAGTTTATTAGACTTCCGAAGCGAATTACCAGTATAAGTATGTAATGTAAATTTCAGTTAGATTTTAATCATGTGACGTATGTGTGCCTACTTCAATATATTTAATGTATTTAGAGTCATGTTTTTTAGAATGCATTTCGCATTATTTTAACTGTTTGTTCAAGGAAATTTTCGTAACATGAGTATACGGGAAATATGTAAAACTAGAAATATTACAAATGTTAAAATTTTGAGTGATCATAACCAAAGAAGTATTGTATACCAACAATTATAGAGGCTTGTTTTTTAAATAAAAATAAATCAATAAAAGATTGTTATATTTTAAAGATTTTTGAACGTCAGGAAGCAGAAATGTGATAACAGTTAAATCTTGGCCTCTCGATAGGACAGTAAAAAAATTTCAAAACTACTAATTATAGTAAATCCATTACCTTGACAGTTGTTCGTTTGAAATAATAAGCAAGTATTTGATTAGTAAGCATTCTCGGCCAGTGCACATAATTATCGGTCAGTGTTCACAGTGGTCGGATACCATATATTCACCGAACATGTATATAACACGTCGGCAGTAACATAATCTCACTGATTATTTCGTCATTGCACGACAAAAAACATGTAAGGTAAAACGTACAGCCCTACGGATTAAAATCACTTTTTTTGCCATCTCTAGTGTTCCACTTCTACCGCCGTACGCACAACATACACATCGACTTGACCGATTTTTAATTAAAACGCCCACGGAAACCAAGTACGCGGTCGCGTACAGTGGTCACACGATAACACGTACATACTCTCTCTCTCTCTCTATATATATATATATATATATATATATACAAATATAATTACGTACATAATGGCTTGGCGTGCCGAACAATGGTTGCGAGCCAACAAAATCCGGACGTTTATGTGGCTCGGGCTATCGCTGTTCGCTGTTTCGGATTCAGCGCCATAAGCAAACAAAGGTTAGGTCGTTATCGTTACGGCCGTTTCGGAAAATGCCGTACACGCGTATTCCGATCGCGAAACCCGAACTTCGCGCACGAACCAACGCATCACAAACGACTCGACGAATGTTTGCGGTGCGACGACCGAACGCACGAGTCTTCGACGGACATCCGTCGTTTTGCTTTGCTTCCCAACACCACCGTTCCGTTGTACCTTCGGATCGGGTCGTTGGACATATTATGTTAGAAACGGTACCCGATCACGCGTCCGAGACGGGTCGTTTTCGGCGGACGGTTCATGGTGTCGAACACGGTCTTTTTTTTTTCTGTCCGTCCGTACGGTCTTTACGGAGCGGCGCAAACTAATTCGATCGCACCTTCACCGGCGGCCGTTTGGCGTCACGCGTTCCGCGCTTTTCCCGAACCGTAAGCGTTACCTCTCCTCTCCCATCCGACCGATATTATCGCGTTCGTGCCGCGCGCGATTCACCGAATCAAATCCGGCGAACCGCGGTCGTCCGTCGTGATTCGAACGCGGTCGAAATGTTTCACGGACGACCACCGTACCGGGTGTCCGTTACGGTTAGCGGTAACCGCACACCAGCACCCGCATCGGTATCGCAACATACCGTACTCGTTCAAGCGCCCACGCAGCCGTGCGACTCCGTTCATGCATTTTTCGATTTCGTTCGCGAGCGCGAGCCGATGACGTTCGCGCAACTCTACGGTTGAAACGGTCTGGCGTACCTATTCGGTAAAAAAGTAAAGGTATGGTTTCAAAGGCGCAGCTAGCCGCGGCAGCCGATCGCCGTGATCAGCCGTCGCGATCAGCCGCTGAAGTCTGACTGGTTTCCTAGACATACAAATCGCCGCGGCTCTAAGCATAATGTCATTATTTGTTTAGTCGTACTTCCCATTTTGTTGTATTAAGACGTATATTTAAAGTGTTAAACCATGTCCGATTTAATGTGCATTTTTAATAATAACAAAATGATCATTGATTTGCTTGAAGAAGAGGAAGAAGAAGAAGATGAAAAAGATCATTTATTTTTACGTAATTATTTAAATTCAAATAAAAGGAAACCAACTAACGTTTTATTTAAAAATCATATGTCTGAAGGTTATTTCGAAATTTTGATAAATAGATAAATAGACATTTATTAGAAAATGAAACAAAATTTTTTTTTCGCATCAATCACAACCAGATTAATTTTTCATATTATCTTTAGTTGAATTCGATCTTACGAAACAACCTTCAAATAGAGTAAAAACCCCCATACTATATACAGCTATCAGCGACTGCATAAGTTTTAACACATAAAAACACTATTTTCGACTAGAGTCGCCGGCGGCTGTCGTAATACACTGCTCTCGTCGCGGTAAAGCCGCCAGCCGCGTATTGGAAACCAGTCTATAGGCACAACGTGTAAACACTGTTCATGCAAAAGCCGCGGCTAGCCGTGCCTTGGAAACCGTACGCGCGCCCGTCGGCTGTTTTCCTCGCGGCCGTGCCAAACGCGCCAAAACGACGGTTCGCAAGTGTACCTGCGCGTTTTCGGCCGTTTCGCATGTTTCGTTAACCATGCGAACTGTTTACGAAATCATAATGGTTACCGATAAGACTTTAAACGAGTAACACGGGAGAGATCAAAAATCATTCGACCATCGTTACGGAGTCCCGACAGTACATACTCTACACGGTTCAATGAACATTATACGCAAAAACAATGAAGTGCGTTCAACGTTTTCAATAGAATCAACTCGGAATAAATGTACTAATCGCGGAATTATCACTTTTAAAGTTATAAGAAACAAGGACTTCCACGAATACGGCGAATAAATCCTGGTTACATCTACAAATGACCATTCTCGTTTCGTATATTCTGCGGTTACGTATTGTTAACCACGCGTGCCGGCAATAACGATTTGACGCACCGCTGTGACGCGTGTCTCCGGCGCGTGTTAACTGTTCAAATGCCGTTTAATTACGTAATTAATCGCTGAATAATAGCCCCGTCGATTCGTACCGGGTTTACGCATGAACACGGACAAATGTGTTTGACAATCGACTAACCAGGTAATGTAACTAAAACATAACTATTACGCGTTAGATACACTCGTACGTTTAATAGCCACGCGACCGTTTTGTATTTCTGTTCACTCGCGGTACAAAAAGATTTAGCAAAAAAAAAAAAAAAACTCTAATTATCACCGTCAGACGGATCCTATCGATAAATCGGTTTATTTTTATTTTTATTTACTTTTTTCACCCAATCATCGAGAACACAACACTTTTTCTATCGAATTATTATTTTTACTATTTTTTGTTGACATTTTCACATTTTGCGCTTCGTTTTTAATCGAATAATTTCAAAAGAATTTGCTACATTTTCAGTTACACATCGAGATTTCTTGGGGATAATAATAATTATTAAACTTTTATTACAATTATTGTACTCAAACTTTTTTTTTTCTATCGTATTATATTTTTAAATTCGTTTCCGCTTTAGTTTTATATACTTTATTAGTGTGAATCTCGGGAGTTCTAGGATTCTTTTTTCCTGTCACCACTTATAATTAAATATTTTTATGGTCAGTGACGTGTCAATATTGAGAAAAATACATAGACAAAAAAAGGAAAAGAATTAAAGAGCGAAAAATTGGTTGTTAAAAAAACAATATATACCAAACGAATTGAATGAATCACATGAAGAAATAACGTACACATTGCACTATTTACGTAGTTATAATCATTTCCAACGACTAAATAAGTTTACCTATATATATTGATCTTACATGCACTTAATTTTAGTAATTAATTAATTAAATTTACTTTACCTAAAACAGGATTAATCTCAAATTTTATGCATTCAAAGATTATCTAATATTATGTTAATTTTATAACAAAACAATTCGAACATGATATATCATATGCAACTTATGCAATGCCAAACAGGTCAACATGTGCTTTCAAATAATGAAATGAATAATAAAATTAGTAATTGAAAATATATGATGCATAACAAATCAAATTAGAATGATTGGCCACCATTCAAAGTGATAATGATGTTACTGTTCTTTGGAAAATGAAAATCATGTTAAAATTTGATTTAATGCAATATGGTTCGATTTTTTTTTTCCTACGGTAACATAATTAATTTCATACTTCATCTAAATTACTATCGAATATAATATCAACCCTTTCATGAAAAAAAGTACTTATTTTATTTATTTTATTATTCGACGGAATGAACACGAAAAATGTTTGAGTGAAAATACATACCTGATTTATGAAGATAAGTGCAGGGTTAAATTGAAAATAAAATATGACAATTTTCAGTTTATAGTTTTTTTTATTTTTATTTATTTCTTTTTTCATTTGTTAATAAACATTACAGCAAGAGTTTACAATTATATTTATTCTAGCAGAACTTTATTTTATATTGTTATATTTATCTCAATGCGTATTTTAGGAAAAATTCGAATATATATATATATAATATGTATTAAATATATATTTTAATTTTTTAGATTCTGAACGGAGTGATGGAATCTATTGGTTTTACAATGATGTGTGTTTTATTTTTTATTTTTTTATTTTTGTGTCTGACGACACCTTTTTTTAATTGTTTTTATTATTTATAGTATATATATCATATAAATGCATAAAGCACAATAAGTACCTATATATGCTACGAACTACGAAAATCTAAGTTCGTAAAGTAAGAAGTCCCCAGCTAGTGACACTTAGCTTGTGAATAAAAATTGGAAAAATGTAAAAGAAACTATACGATTAGTTGTTTAAACCAACAGATCTCGTCACCTTTTTCTTTGAGTGACCGATGAGGGTTGCCAGGAAATGAAGGAAAATCTAAGGAACTTATTAGTGGATTTTGATGGTATCCAAGTTGAGAAATTAATCTTTTTTAGAAAATAGTATATTCTTCTTCGAATGTTTTCATGCCAAGTTGTTTGTGAAAAGTTTGGTTAAATATACAATTGGTAAAATAACAATATTGAATATATAAATCGACGATTTGTATTCAAATATTGATAACTGGGTAAATGGGGTAAAACGATACCGTATTTTAAATATTATTTGTTTTTATTACATCGCCATTGTTGTTATCGTATATTCGATTATATGTCGCGCGTCGGAAATATAGTCGTTCGCGACGACTCCAATTTAAACGGTAGTTTCGCCCTCTGGCGGCGGCATTTGTTCCCGAGCGCAACCGCGCCGCGTGGCTTTGGACCTTTAGCGTGTCAGCGGCGGCGGCTTCGTAGTCACAGTCCAAGTGGCAGTGTCGTAGTCTCTCGTCAGTAGTCGTTCGCACGATGGGGTGATCGGTACACTCGCGGTTCTCGTCGTTGTTGTCGTCGTCGTCCGTTTCCGAAATCGAGAAGTAGCTGTACGCGCACGTCACGTCCGTATCATCGGTCCGTTGCCCGACGGGTGGGCGTCTGCTGATTAAGTCACTGTAAAAAAAAAAAAAAGAAAAAAAGTAAAGGAAAACAAAAACGCGTTTTTCACATTTTCTTTAATTCTATCCAGTCCCTTGCTGTCTCCGTATCTCTGTCTCCAACGGCTTCACCGGTCGGTAACTAATCGTATCCCTTGTTCTATCTTTCCGTCTCCGCGGTTCCGGTGAACGCGCACACGCGCGCGCGGTATGGTCGTCTCCGCCGCACGATGAGGGGGCAGCCGTATCACCATCACCACCACCACCACCACCACCACCACAGCAACAACAACAACATCAATAACAACAACAATGGCCACTGCGGTAACCAACATCATCATCATCAGCAGCAGCAACAGCAGCATCAGCAGCAGCAGCAGCAGCAGCAGCAGCAGCAGCAGCAGCAGCATTGCTACCAGTACCACGGTGGCGGTAGCGGTGGGTGCGGCAGGCGCGGCCGTCAGAAGCACGGGTGGCCCGACGCCGCGGTCGCCGTGTACGCGTCCGTGGCCGCGGCCGTGACCGCGTGCTACTGGAACGGGCTTCACGGCGACTTCGTGCACGACGACATACCGGCCGTGGCCATGAACGCCGACGTGCTGGGCACCAGTCCGCTGGCGCACGTGGCCGTCAACGATTTCTGGGGCACCCCGATGTCCGACCCCAACAGCCACAAGTCGTACCGGCCGCTGACCACGTTGACTTTCAGGTGCGTGTCGATGCTAATGTTTGGCGCCGTGATCACGACGGCGTTATGTCGCGCGACGTTTGCTTGTGTCGAGAACAAATAGCATGCGAATCGATTCCTATCAGATCGTGCAAATAGAAAAAACAAAAATAAAAATAAAAAAAGGAAACAAACGAAAAACTAACCCGAGGACGTGGTGCATACGCCATCCCTCGACGGTGTTACGCACGCGGCGTTTTCCCCGGAGGCGATGCATTGTCGCCGGAACCGAATCCCCGTTTCGAAAATATAAAACTTTGATTCGAATCCGACGCTACGGTTTCCTGCACGTTTCTTCCCGGCCCGTTTCGCCTAGATTTAATTTTAGATCGAAATCGTCGAGCGGTGGGTGCGGGATTGAACAGCGTTCCGGCAGATGATATATCACCCGGTCCCCTAACAAGCGTTAGGCGAACCACGCCGAACGCGAGCGTGCCGCGTGAGAAATCAAATATCATTCATCCTGTTCGCCGTAGCTATATATTTACGTTTTGGATAACCTTGCCTAACGACACGATCGTTGTCTACGGAAAATGTTTTTCCCGTTGTAATTTCC
This sequence comes from Sipha maydis, assembly GCA_034509805.1. Lineage (NCBI taxonomy): Eukaryota > Metazoa > Arthropoda > Insecta > Hemiptera > Aphididae > Sipha > Sipha maydis. The sequence continues at coordinate 21,066 of JASXSY010000603.1, forward strand.
ACGGGATCACCGTCGAAATGCGAGTATCGCGCGATCATTTTGTTGTTTTGTTTTTATAAATGTTCGTACTTTCTATTGCACTTAATGTACAGTGGACGATTTTTGATCCGTTTGTTTTGCATCCTCGCACAATCGAGATTCCACTGATTACCATAATGAACAGTTGAATTTCGAATAGTTCGTCGGAGCGAGAAATTATATGCCACTTTGAGAACTGAAGAGTTATATACCGACGATCGAGATGTTTGAACAATAATTTATTTTCTCACTATTTTATTGTGTACAATCGAACCGACAGGAAAAAAAAATATATTTAAATAAAAAAATTTCACCCCAATGTCCTCGAGTGGAAATGATTGAAAGCAAATTATAACATTTCACGGTGGTAAACGTTTTCGGGCAACAATTTCCCAAAACATTTAAGGCTATAAGATCGTATTTTGTTGCCTCTGAATCGTATACAGGTTAGGTTAAAATATTAATTTATTAATGACGTGAATAACGTTTTTAACTCGCGGTTCGCTTGAACGACGAAATAATCCTACGTCGCACAACAGAATATCGAAAGCTCGTCTCTTACCCATATTACGTATAATACGTCGACAACGGGTAAACAGCGTATTGCTGTTTGTATAACTCCCGTGCTGTTTTATATCTACTCGTACGTAATTGTATTTGAATATCGTTTTCAAGGGAACACTTGATTGACAATTTATTTATGAATTTTGTATATTTTTGATTTGATTTTAGTTTTTGATTAATTGTCATTAATAATTATTATTACTTGATGTGCTCAGTGCGTTTTGATAATTATTATCAAAACGTACTGAGCATATCACTTGTATCGGATTTGGTCTGACAATAATTTTAACGAAAATATCCCACCGCTGTTCGATGCATCGTTTAACCACACGTGTACGTAACATTATATGCATAAATACACACGTATGGACCAAAATACTGGTTTAAAATATCTATCACGATTATTGCGATAAAGAGTTACGAGTTGGAGTTTGCAAACTTATTGGAAAATTTCGGTTATAAATCGTACTGTAAATTTATATAATTTAACCCGTTTAATCCCTGATTATTGTTACCATATCAACGATTTGGTTATATTACAACATCCGATTGAGTTATTAAATAGGAACGGAGTCTATAAAATTCTACGTGCACGTAGTTTTATCACAATGGTATGCCTTGAACTATCCACTATAACAGGGGTGGGCAACTAGCGGCCCTCGGGAGCTTTTTTTATCTGGCCCGTTCTATATTTCCAATGCTTACATTTCGCAAAAAGTATCTCGAAAGTTTTTATTTGTTTTGAAAAAATGAATATAGAAGTTTCTTAAAATGAATATTATAACACACTACTTAATTGGACAATCAAATAGTTGATAAACAATTTTCGTGTTCATTAGCATTTTTAGTTCGTATTTCACAATATTTAAATAAATTATATTTACGACTTTAAGGTAAAAAACAAAAAAAATTTCAAATTATTGGGTTATTGGATGGATTTAGAAAAAAATTGGTAGTTTTTAAAAGTTTAGCCGTTGAAAACAAATGAATACATTTTCTGTCTTGCGAAATCATAAAAATAGAATTGGACAACGAGTTTAATTTTGAACATTGCTTTACCCACTTGGACGAATTATCTGTAGAACTTAAAAGGCGATTTAAAGAAGTTGAACATATGCACCCTCAAATAAATTAGTTAAATAATCCAATGGCAGTTGAAATTGAAAAGCAAGATGCTGCATTTCAATTAAAATTACGTGAGTTGCTAATAGATCAATTGTTATTATCTACAAAAGAGATTGACGTAAGCTTTTGGAAAAAATACCTGTTGTAAAATATCCACTTTTACGAGAGTTTGCTTTAAAAATATTAACCATGTTTAGGACTACTTACATTTGTGAAGCAATAAGTCATCTACTTCGTGTTTCCTATTCCGAAAAAGAAGTTATTTTGTCGCGTTATCATTAGCAGTCTAACGGAAAAAAAAGTGTACTAAATATTTTTAGTTAATGATATTATAGTTGACACAACTGGATTTTAGTTGGATTTACTAGAATTTTTCTAAATGAAATAGTTAAAAGTAATATTATGAATTAGTTAATATACGTAGTTATTTTACCAAAAAAATAATATATAGTATCTACTACAGTATCAACGTATTAGCGTTTGCCCGATAAGTAAAGACCGGATTTAATTGATATTACAACTTTTTTTTGCATTTTAAATAAATGAAATCTGATCAAATATGTTCACGATTTGTATTAATTGCAGTCATTCTATTTCATTTTATATTGTAATTTTTGCAATTTACAATTTTTTAGCAATTTTTGCAATTTTTTGCAATTTTTTATATTTTAAATGAACAAATCAATATTTCTTAACTAATTTTATCATATAAAAATAATAAAATTGTTGTGGATTTTTATTATTGGTTAGATTATTTACAAATTTAGAAGAATCAAACAAGCCAATTACACAATAGTTTAAATATATTTAGTGAAATTGAAAATATATTAATAAATATTCCTGGTCCTCATGGAAAAATAATAAAAGATAAATTTACTTATGTAAAAATGGTGAATTTAAAACAATTAAAACTTATTCTGAGGTGATGGCAGGTAATTTAAATGTTAATTTAGATACAAACATAACACCATCTTTTTTTAATTATTTTAAATATGCGCCAATGACCAGTGTGGATGTTGAAAGATCATTTTCTTTATATAAATATATCTTAAGTAACCGACGATATAATTTTAAGGAACACAATTTAGAGATATACATAATTATAAATTTTAATTCAGAAAAAAAATATATTGTAATTATTAAATACTTTTAAGAAAATAAGTAATAATTATAGATTTTATAATATTTTAAGAATACATTTTATAATGCAATTTGCACTTTTCTTGAAGCAATTAGATGATTTTATCATGCAATTATTGTATTATTTTCATTGCAATTTTGACATATTTTTAGTGCAACTAAATCCGGTCTTTACCGATAAGTAAACCAAGTTATTTTTTTTTTTATTATATCGAAACACAATAGAATAGATTATATGTCAAAATGACATCTACCAAATCGTGTTTTATTATTTTTATTATAATTCACAACGCACGTACACACTGCATCACGTATGCTTGCAAACGCAAAGTGAACGATGTATATACGGCGAATAAGTTATCTACCGAGCACTTAGACCTATTTTATACTTGTAAGTATGTTGCAAAACAAGAAAAATTACCATAACACCGAGTGTTCGTTGACGCGTGCGTACGTTTTCATACAATAATTATTATTGCATATATAATTTAATACATGTTTTATATATCATATGATTTTATAGGCGTATACTTATCGAATATAAGTAAGTTAAAAAAACACGTCTGAGGAGTAATTAATTAAACATTTCGCTCTCGTTTGAGTTTATCAGAAGACTAAACCGGAAGTCTGGTGATTATGAAGCGTTTTGATGTTACAGGCGACTAATTACTGTGTCGCAGTTATTTTAATTAGTCGCTAATAGTCCGCGGTTGCGTCGAACCCGTCTCTGCCACTAGGCAGTGGATCTTCCGTCATTGCGGTCGCCTGCCCGCATCCGTTCCCATCGTTTTCCTGAGTCCACTAGAAATGTGTATACCCTTTAATTAAATAGAATCAAATTCTTGTTTCCCAAAAAATTCGTAACTAAATACTGTTGTCTGTAGAAAAAAACGGTTTTTTTAAGAGTTAAAAAAAAAATCGCATCGTATATAATTTTCGAATAAATCTTCCGAAACCGATACACTAGCGTAGTATATGGGTTACAGATGAAATGTTATCTTTAATTTAATGTGTGTTGAAAACTTTTTTTCATACATCATCAAAATCCCCAAACAAAATGTTTTAGCAGTGTTTTAACGATTTTCAACATTCACATTGAATATTGGTTCGGATATCAATTATTTATACTCTTAAAAATTGCTTACTACACATTTTATATGTATGCCAATCCGATTAAACTACCATAATACTTTTCATTTAATCTTTGAGTTTTGCGCGACTTATTTACTTAATTATAATATATTTGTACAATGTGCATTGTAAAATATAACGTATTTAAATTATTTATTATATTTTACAATTTAAACATGCGATAATCAAAGATTGATAATAATTCGTTCAAATAAATTCATCACTACGGTTAATTGCTTTGTTGTTCTAGAAACAATTAATTATCTCATACCCAAGTTATTTGTATAACGTATACATAATGTACACTTTAAATCTACGCAAATAAGATAAATTCACACATTATATTGTAATGTAGAATATGATATATTTTTATACATCATAATGTTCACGAGCACGTTTGCAGCAACGTTCACATACCAAAGTCAATTGTAAGCAATTGATGCAGCTCGATGATTATTCTTAGCGTAAATGACGGATGGATCATGAATTAGTTGAACCTTCAACCGTATTGTTTCGTCATTTTTACCATGTACCAATTGCGACGTTTGTACGAAACTCGGTTATTCTCATCATTAATTTTGGGTCACCTAATTTTATGAAAATAGATTCAAAAATATTACCGAAATATTTTAGGTGACAGATAATAACATAAGTAACATTATTTCTATTTTAAATCAATAAATTGTACATAAAAAAACCAAAAATCGACAAACACACCTTCTTTAATAAAATCTTCAGTTTCACAGTATTCGCATAAACGCACGTATGTCAAACACCGTGTACCGGTTAAGCACGATATAACGCGGCGGCGTGTTGATCCGAATTTAGTAGCCTCAAGATGACTGTACATAGAAACTGGTGAAAAGTAATGGGGAATACAAATCAACAGAGATAATAGTCAGCGCTGGCCAATTTTTCACGGTAAAAGAACTCCGCACGGCGGCTAACACTAAATAACACGTCTTTGCCGGTACGAGGTCGGGAATAACATATTTAAAGGCATTACTCCTGACAAACGTTTAACATGAGGATCCAGAAGGAAACAAAAAGCTAAACGGTACATTACTTTACACTCGTCGTATTTTATCCCGTGTCGCAAAACTCGTGGATCGCATTCGATGAACTCTAAATAAGATTCTCTGAACAGCACTTTATTGCAGTATCCAAGCCAGTTAGATCGGCCACAAATCGGATATCATCCCGGCAACTCACCCGAGATGTTATCGTATCCCTACTCGTGTTGCCAACACATTTCTCCTGGGTTATATTAATTTTAAATTTCATATCTTAATTATCATAAGGACTTCAACATTATATTTTAACGTCCAAAAAACTGTCAACCGTATGCTACATAAATTATACAGACATTTTTATCGTGTAATACCTAAACACCGCGTCATTATCATATTTTATTTTTTTATCATTTACATTTTTAATCATTATTAAACATTATGATTCTTATCAATGGCGTGGTCAAGGAGGAAGTTATAAGGTTATGTTTATGTTATACGATAATATAATGAGATCGGTGTTATAGACTAATTAAATACTATTATTTTATTGGGTGATACTCAAAATGTGATTGCAAAATATTTTTTAAATTTTTTCGTTTGTAATTTAAAAATAAAAAATAAAATCAATTATGACTGTATTCTATTCGTATAGCCTATTGAACTTTGGAAATCTCGTCCTGCACGATGATTATATTTAAGATTAATACTCTTGATTAATAAATTATTATTACTCCTTTAACACGACATCGAAATTATAGGTTGCTCCTTGTGGTCCGAATTAATTCGCAATTGTACGAAAGCATACTGTATTATTAGACTAAACACATCCCATCAGCCATTTATTGCCATAGGGAATTTACATCAAAATATTTACCTACCTTCGACCCAACAACGGTTTAAATGTAGTTGTAGTACATTTACTCTATATTATTCCGTTACGTATTGTAGACAAACATGATTAATTATTTCGATAATTCGGTTAAGGTAGTTTGGTAGAATTTGTACCTGTCCGTGTACTGAGAAGAAAATTACAAAATTATTGCACACCAAGGCACGCCATAAGGCTATGGAGAATAGACCCGAGTGTTGGTGGTGGATAAGCTAACTAAACTAATTTAACTAACTAGCCTTATGTAACTTATCGTATTTATCGTAACAAATAAATAAATTAATAAATAAATATATTTGGCAGACCGTCTTGTAGAAGATTGTCCAGATTCGATAAAATCAACACGTTTTGCGTACAGCGGTTATCGTGACAGATACTTGTTTAAAAACAGCCGTACTTTCAATTTTAATATATTTCATTGACAGTTAACCGTGGCACGTTTGAATTAATTAGTATTATAATTCCGAGATAACGTCGTTGTGTTTTCTGTCGCGAGTGGTTGATAACGATGTTTTACATATTGTTGTGGTCATTGTAATGCGCACTAATTACTGCACTAACCCCACACGAATGAGTCTTAAAAATTAATTGCGGAATGCGAAATTGAAATTTAGCAGTAATTACTAGAAAAAGAGTTAAGTTATTGTAATTTATGCATTATACCAATACGTGTATTATGCATCGTTACGCGCTCCCTGGTTAATACTTAATACCATGTTAACATATATTTTATGCATCGTAGGAAACATTATTATTGCTATAGCCGGACTCGTACATATCATGTTTACCACGCATAATGTAATGGTTTTCGTGTTCACGTTTACATTGGACCTCTTATTATTAAAATACTCACATTTTGTGCGGTCCGACATGGCCATGACGCGCCCCCGAACTCGTTCCAGGGCACATTTTTCCGGAGCAAACGTTTTATTTTAATTTCCCTCTCACGACCCCTCTTTCATCTCACCGTGCCCGATCACATAAAAAAACACCGAAGCGGTTCTTGTATGTACGCACGTGTAAATTTATCATCAAGTTGTGTAACTGAACGCACACGTGTACACGCGTTGAAAAGTTATCCACGCAACGTAATATATTACAATTATAGACGGATAAAACTAGAAGAATGCAACGTGTACGGTCAAAGTCTGAGAGCTTTTCGAACGGTTATAAATTCTGTTTCCTTATCCGTACACCGTACTATACATGTATATAATAACAATATAAATAATATATAACGATATCATTGGTTCGGATGTTGCTGATGACTTCTCTCTTCTAGTGTTTCAAAGACACCAGTAACTTACGAGATGGGTTGAAAATAAAAAATATCTCACTAAAAACTTTTTACAGTTATAAAATACAACTTTAGACAAGTAAAGTTTTCCTTTAAAAAATATAAACGATAAAAAAAAAAAGGTGTAACTAACATTATTTTCTTTTTTCCGACAAAACTGTTTAATATAGGCGTGTAAATTTTATTTAGATTTCGATGTCGGCAGGATTATGATATGTATAATATTACATGTGAAAAAATCCCATTTATGTCATCGAAAGTAGTATAATTTCATTTCATTATTTTAAACACATTATAAAGTTGATTGACAGTAATTTTTTTCTGAAAGACAAATAAAAAAAAACTTTGAGTCATTAAGATTAATTAGTTTTCATACGAACATTTCTCGTTGTTTACAGTATATAAACGATAATTTACTCTATTTAAACATACATAGCAAATGTCATAATATATTTATTTTAAGGTTTAAGAAAATATTTCAAAAATACCAAAACAATAATCTCGAGGAAAACATAGTTCGTGATATTTCATTAGATAACTTACAGCAAGTAGTTTAATTACGTGCATTTTAAACTTTTTTTTTCTTCCTCTTCGTACATTGCTGCTTACATTATCTTGTAATTTCATCGCGCAAATTCTATCTAGAAAATAATTTATTGTGAATTATGTTATGTTAGTAAGTGATATTATATTGTACTTAATGTAATGGATTTATAATTATTCTATCAGATCGTGTTCAATGTCAAACGAAATAATATATTTGTTGAGACTATTATCATAATCATTGTATTTTTATTACTCGCGTGTAAAACTATTTTGATGTGAAAAAAAAAAAAAAAAATCATAAAAAAGAAGGTTTGTGTGTCTTATTCTAAAACTACGGGTCATTACGTTGTGAAATATTGAATAACTCGATTGTGCGAATAAAACACACAATACACAATCCCTTTTGGTAATAAAAATACTAATGTGTAAACCGAACAATAAAATATTAAAATTAAGAACTGACTGTTCCTAGAAGGAAAAATCAAATGTGGGTATTAGTTATAATAATAATAATAAACGGCCAAGAAAACGACGTGCGTTTTGCTACACAGGGTTAATATTTTCGTCAAAGAAAATTCAACAAAATCTCGTTCGGAATATTGAACAGCGACTGTCCGATTACAATATTCTTTAAACTTTAGGGATTCGCCCATTATAATATATCCCTCGAAAAATATGCGCATACTAAATTTGGCGGAAGCTCCTTTTCCTATTTTATTTTTTATTCTGTTTCGAGTTAGCTCACCGAACAAAGTTTCGAAGCAAAGCCTTCTCAATTTTCTAAAGTATGAAAAAAAAAACTTTCTCATTTATTGGAAATAACTTGTAATAAATTTATTTTATTATTCCAAACTACCCTTCTTCTCACTCATTCTATCCACGACCCTCCGTAACCTTTTCCTCGTGTAATTTTCATTTTCTATTTTATTTTTTTAAATTTTTTATTCGTTTACGCGATACAAATCTAATTTATGCCAGGCGCTGTGTCCGCACGCGATTGACATACATGATACCGGGACTACAGGTGTACGGTGTACAAAGTAAATGGGCGATTTGATTTCAACACGCCAACCGTAATGTATTAATTACATCCCGAAAGTCGACTCGGCCGCGTTTCGAAAATGTTCTGAATATTCGAAATGAACTAATCAGCGTATGGCTTATACACATTCTCACGTAAAACGAAAATAACACCGCGAATACTTATACACGTGGGCTTACTTGGAAGTTTCAGAAGTTATTTGAATATGGTTAAAATGTGTATGTACAGTAATAACGGTGACGTTGCAATTTTATTGTATTGTGTTCTGATATTCACTGAATGATTATCGATACATAAGCATGTGCGTTATTTTAAGTATAAGCATTATTTTTATCCGACTTATTGTTTTCTAATCATCATATTATTACCGTCAGTATAATGGTCGTACACTAAAACTGTCAACTGAAAACATTGTTCTCTTCCTGGTTTGAGTTATCAGATGAAGGATTTTCAGTTTCCGGCGTGTATGTATTTCACGACTTTCAAATTCGTTGTTATTATTATTTTTTTTTTCGAATAAATAAATAATTTTAAACATCAAAAAATGCAAAAGTTTATCCCACTCGAATTTGACGTTCACATTCCTATTGAATAAATATTTATTTTATCACTTTTATGACATTTATGGCACCATCATTTTTCTTGACTACTAACCATTATTGTTTCTCCTCTTCCTACGATCTCAATATTAACCATATTTTTTTTTACCATTCATGTTAGTACACCTAATGTCTTTTATTGTTTTTCAATACATTTTAAATTTTTATTTCGATTTTATAAATTCGATCGTATAAAAAAAAATAAATAAAAAATAGTTTCATAAAACGTTCGGTGAAAAACATGACTTTAAAAAAAAACAATTATTATGTATTTAACAACAGATTACATTTTCATGCGAAAAAAAAATTATGACTTCAATATTCCAAAAACTTGTTTTATCAATAGTTAACTTAACAATAATACTAAAAATTCTTTTGTCCACAAAAAAAAGTTAATAATATCGCAATCAAAAATAATAAATGTAATATTTAAAGTTGACCACACGAAGATCAGGAAAACTCATCAGGTCAGTAACTCGTTGGTTTGGCATTGACTATTGAATAAATAAATGATTGCATTTTCGAAGCAAAACCGAATAAGATATAGTAATAAGCGTCTTGTTTAGGGTTGCCAGATTTTGAAATCCCTAAGCTGGGACATCAATATGAATGACCCTTTTTTTTTTCGTTATTCGCTCACACGGAAATAAAAATAAGCATATCCCTTTGTGATAATAACCATAATATAAACAATATGGTGTACATTATAACCATATTTTATATTATTAAACAATGCAATGTTAAATGCTATTTTCTCCCAGCTTCCGATATCCGGGAAAAATTTAACGATCAACCGGAAAACCGGGATATGATTTTAAAACTGAGACGAACGGCAAGCCTAGTCATGTTCTACGTTGATAGAACCGATATACGCGTTTCGTTTGGCACGTGCACACAGGCGTCATCGATTGGCGTATACGTTAACTTCTCAACGGGTCTTCACGTAGGGTGGCTCGCTTTGTTTTTAAATTATTTCTTGTGCAAAACCTTACATTTCGAAATAATTCTCCAGTGGACCGATGAACTTTACCACCGCCATCAATCGGGTGCATCGAACCGGCTGCTCGCACAATCGCATCGCGTTTCAGTGGTTTCAGTCGCACACTTGGGCAACTAGGATAAGCCGGCTGGAGACTTGTTGAACGTAAGTCACGAAACGACGCGTCCCCCATGATTCCGTGCCGTTCACCGCGGCGGCGTTTCTTTTCAGCGTACACCGGTACGATGCCGCCGAAGAAGTGCACGCAGCCGGACGGTCGATGATCTCTCAGAGCTGGTTGCACGCTGTCGTCCGAAAGTGATGTCAGTGCCGACCAAAGGTGCGATTTTTAAAATATCGATGGAAAAACTCACAGCCGTCGATCACGAGAATGTTCGGAATCTTATCCTGTCAGAATACGCATATGAGCGTTGGCGCTTGTCTGGACATTTTTCTACAAATAAAATTGCTCGATCTATAGCCTTGTGTTTGAACGACAATATAGTCAACTTGTCAGTGTCGATAACGCGAACAGCACAATTTTGCGCGAGATCATCAGTGTATGCGTTTTTCTCGTATTTGTTTTTTTCATTCTTTCGCGCCATAATTTCTGATTTGTTATAAATTTTGACCGAGCCATATTAATACCATTTTTTAATTATTGATAATCTCAGTAATTTTTTATTCATTATTCATAAAGACGTTTTCAATTACAATTCGATCAGTCAAGATTTGAATAGTGAGCTACGTATATATGCTCATATGCACCTAATCGTGTTACATATACTCGTATACATGTGCCTACTGATGGGTTAGTATCGATAAAAAACGATATTAGTATGCGTATTGATAGAGCGGGAAAAACTTAAAATAACCGGAAAACACGTGGATATATGTGGTAGGTTTGCAGGACCATCTAGTGTCCATGAAATGGAAACGTCACGTGGTTAGAGATGGGAGCTTGGTAAATTTACGTAAATTTTACCGATATTTTTTTTACCCGGTAAATATTTTTTACCGTTCTAAAAATCGAGTGACCACTTATTTCAAATATTTTCATGTGAACATTAACACTTGTAAGTTGTAACATTTCTATGAGGTTAATGTTATCCATTGACCGTAGTCGATACGTCAATATAATTAATATTACGAGAATTTGGTAAAACCAGTTCAAATTATCACCATTCCCCGAACGTAGTATCACTTATCAGTAGTATCACAGAACATGTACACTGTAATACTGACAATACTGTACACTATAAATAACTTACCAACCACAACGACCGTTCACGCTGCGTATACGTATACCGTGTACCTAATTATATTTATATAATAATTTATAGTATGTGATTATTGATTAATGATAAGTGATAACCGATTGTTTGCTTCATTATTTGTGTTTTTAATTTATGTTAGTTCTCATTGTTCAAAATATTTTATATTATAATTTCTAATGTACTAAAATAATGAAGCCGAAAGAAATCAAAAAAAGGTGCTACATAAAAGTAGAAATTGAAGGAAATGAAAGATATGCGTGCAGATATTGTAATAAAAATTATAAAGAAAATGTAACAAGAATGACAGTACACATTGGAATGGATGCAAAGACATGGTGGAACGGAATCTGCTCTAATACAAAACTCTCTACAGTTGCCTCAGCTATACTTTCCTTACCGGCATCTTCAGCTGCTACTGAAAGGTCCTTTAGTGTTTATTCCCATATTCACAATAAAAAAAGGAACCGATTAACCAACACTAATGCCTCAAAACTACTTTTTATTCAAGCTAATATGAATAATATTGATTTCTTAAGTCCAGATAAAAGTAATAGTAAAATACTATCAACTTCTACCAGTTCTGGCAATTTAGTATCAAATAACTATGTTCAGTCAGTAAGTAAGTTAGCAACAGATAAAGATCTGGAAAATGTTGATGAGATAGAAAATGAAGATGATAGTGAAGACACAGAAGAAGAAAATTATGATACAGAAGATCTAGTTGAATCTGATAACTTATCAGATGAACATTATGTTTTAAGTGATGATGAATTTTACGAATCACACTTTAAAAAGGTTAATAAATCTAACTTTTATTTTATTTAGGTATCTCAGACCTCAGTATCTGTTAAAAAATAAAGCAAAGTATGAATATATTTATAGTAAGTTTATTTTTTGTTATTTTTCCTTTGTTCAAATTATTTCACATTTGCATGATTTATTCATCATACTATTCGTCTATTCATATATTTTATACAGTTATACATATATAAATATAATACTTGAGGTTAAGTGTGGACTAATGTCCAGTGGTAGTATTGGTTAGCTGAGTTATAAACATGTTATTAAGTTCATAATAAACTAATAAAAAAAACACTATTTAAAAAATTTACGTAAATTTACGGTAATTTACGTAAAATTTACCGGTAAATTTACCGAAAAAAATTTTACGGTAAAATTCCCATCTCTACACGTGGTACGTAAATTTACCTTAAGGTGAGCGTCAAAAACAAAACGAACGCGGTCGTTGGCAGCCTTGAGTCTTTAGTAGAAATATTAACATAAAGAGAATGGTTTACGTAGGGTAACGCAATAATAGTACTCAAAAAATTTATTTATTTGTTTTTACTCATAATTGTTATCAGTGCAAATGAAAAAAATAAATAAATAAATATTACTTTAGTATATAAGACCACGGTACTGTCATCGTATTGAATAATTACATCGTTAATAAATGTTTATCGAAATATCGGACAAATACATCAGATATTTTTAACTCATCGATATATCATCGATATTCCAAGTATTGCCGCGGTAATTACTTAGTGAATGGCGTGTCGTGTCCGCATTCGTCCCATCCGATAACCCTGTACACCGTAGCGCTAAGTGCCCGATGAATGCCCGCACCGTAACGATTACGGATACCGCCTAAGGTTAGGAATACCGCGGTCATAAGGAAAGTCATCGATTTAACTCGATTACATAACCTGTATCAGTGGTTCGGGAACAGCGTCGCTAATACACGTAAATAAGACTTGATTCGATATCGTTAATTTCTCTCCGCTTATCACTACCCGTAAAACACTATGCTTGCGAAGAGGACAATTGTTTTCGTGAACCACATGCTTTGGATTTTGCACATCATCTTCATTCATGATCTTATCAGACGTAAACTTCATCAGATCCCTGTCGCTCACCCATGGACCATCGTATTATAAATGATCAATCCGTTTGATATGTTTTTATTTAAATCGCTTGGCGCTAGACAGTATTTACATGAATTTACGTGGAATCTGTGTACTCATTATAATTACGATTTTCAAAGTCTATTCCCGGTAGGACGTCAACCCCCCGATCGTGCAAGACCATATGTGTTCTAATATATCCACACGTTTATTAGCACCCTCGATTCCATATTTTTCAATCTTCGGTAGGGCACCGACGTCGAACAATCTGAACGGTAGACGAGGGTGGCCCAAGGGTCATATAACGTCTTTATAGTCTGCTGGAAGGGAGCGTATGCCAGGGTCAAGTAGTGAAACGGAGTGCGTACTTTACAGCAGAAGAGATACGACAAGCGAAATGGGATGACGGCTAGTATTCACGATCACGGGACGTGAGCTCCGCACGTAACACGAGGGCATATTTTGCGCACCGTCCGGACAATATTTTTCATCGCCACCTCATTGTATATTTTATAGTAGTTGTGTTCACCTTCCGGTGCCTTTTAAAAGTAACAAAAGAGTTATTAATGGAAATATATTGCACCCGTAATTTCTCCGAGGATCGTTTTCCTTTTGTTTAACATTACAGTGAAATAATAATAAAAGCCGGAGCCCACAGGAGTTTCGACGCTACAACCTTTACACGGTATTATTTTAATTATACGAGCTCAAAACTTTATAAGACACATAATCTCAAGTTCATGGGTGTATTTAAAGTTTTCCGGTAAGATTGTATCATTCATTGTTGAAGCGGACATACCACGGCGAAAGCAGATATAGAACACAATAAATATTAACTTTTCAAACATGTAATATTATGTTCTTACATTTCTGTAATAATTCATCGACACGTAATAATGTTAAATCTTGAATTATTTCTTAATATTAACTTTCAATTAACTCGTTGTTTGATCATCGAATGACTGTTAAAATGTTACGTAGTAAATCTCTCGCTGTTTACACTTAATATGTATTGGTCATAATACTGTAATGTCTTTGATAATTTCAATAAACTAAAATTCGTTATGCGCTATCGGGTTTCAATTGTATGATGTTACACCGAAGAAATATATATATATTATACAATATTATGTTTAATTTAAATTTAATAATAATGTAGATCACCATGCTAACAAGTAATATTGCAAACTTGAATAGAGCTTAGAGTCAATTATTGATTTTATAATAATACTAAGCTTTTATTTGGAAAACAAGTCAGAGTTTACTTTAGTGAAAGAACTAAAATCTACTATAAAAAAAAAAAAAAAAAAACGAAACTCTGTGTTCTTCAATGATACTTACTTGTTCGATTAATCTAAAAATGTCCTAGAAAAACAATTATAACATCAGTTTTTATTATCAAATTGCGATGATTACCTCGGTATGATTCTTGCTGAGTTCGTAAATCGATTTTCTGATTATGCACAGGCGTCGCGTTCGCATTGAGGAGTATAAAAAACACACCACCTGTATTTTACAAGAGAAATGTAAATCGGTTACCGAAATCCTACTCATTGAATTTCCCCGAAACAACGTCACGATATATTACTTTGTTCATGTGTGGGACGGGACACATTGTGACTTATACAATCTGTATGACATGTGCATTATGTATTATGCTCTTGGTAATTTTTTTTTTTTTAATAAAATTATATTTTATGCAATTTGTCACGATAGATACTAATTATAGCCGGTAGTAAATTGTTTTCTACTTTAAATTTACAAAAATAAAAAATAGTATTTTAATTTGTAACGACAATTAATTGTTAATTTAATTTCGTGTCGCATATTTGTATTTATTTATTTATTTTTAGTACTGTGTTGCAATCTATAAAAAATTTAAAAAAAAAAAAAAACTATAATGTTAATTTTTTTATTCTTAATCTATATTTTCAGTTATCATTTGATTTCGTAAATATTAAAACCAATGCTCTTGTATCGTATCTAAAGTTGTTTCAAAATCTATTTCAATAATAGTCTATTTATTTCTAAGTCCGATTTGAACATAAAATATAAACTGTTTAAATATTAAATCGATATGCACATGCAAAAGAAATGTAAATATTTATTTATCGTCTAATAAGTGTATACATATATAATTTAATATTATATTACCGTATGCCAATGGCGGATTAAGGGGGGGGGGGGTGTTTGGGAGCTGAAGCAGCCACCGATTTGCGTATTTTTATTAGAAATTATTAATAATTCCCCGAGTGACAAATTTTTGGTACGGGCTACCAGAACGCGCGCCGTTGCGTAGCAAAAACCGGTCGGCGACCATGCACGATTTTGAGGTTCACTGGTTTTCTATAAGTTAGAACAGGTAAACTGATAAGTCAACTGCTTGGTTGTCAAAACATTATTTTTTGTATATTTATCTATGATATCATAGAACACCCGCCATAAAAAAAAATCCTAGATCCACCACTGCCGTATGCGATAAAACAGATTTTAAGTAATAATTGTATGTCTTCTACGAGTATAAGTGTAATACAATTGGTACGTGATAATGCCTTTTAAGGGTAATTTTCAACAGTAATTTAAAGCATCATTGACAAAAATCATTTTGAAATATATCGTTAGTAAACTTGTGAGAATAAATTTGAAAACCGATTCTTCGGAAAAATAGAAGAGAACGATAATTATAACGAAAAGCTCAATTACGTCTTGTCACATAATACATTTTTGTTCATTTTTCCCATTATTTTTCTTCGAAATATTATTCATAATCAACATTTCTTGTAAAATGAGATGAGTGTATAGTCCAAAAAAAAGAGATTGAAATAAGATTGAAAAAGTGACAGAGAAAAAAAAACAGAGAGATAGAAGAAAAAAGAAAGAGACGAGTTTTTAAATTAAAACTAACTGGTCAGAAAGTCTAGAAAGAAAATTTAATTAACTAAATAAATAAGGTTTTTGTCATTATGTAAAATATTGTAAGAGTTCTTCTTAAAATTATAATTAACGTTTTGTAAAATATAACTTATTTGTCTTATGAAAATTAAAAACGATATAAATAAAACACAAACGTTGTAGTGATTAAAAATCAGTACACGACTATGTACAAATCCGTGTACAGTTGTATCTATTTGGTAGTAATATTCGCATAATTCGCGGATTCAATTTTAACAACACGGAGAGGAATTCATCGGAAATCCGAAGTATATTTAATAAACATGACATTAATTGGTGGGCATGTTAGGTAGAAAGATACATAGTAATATAATATATTATAAGCAAGTACATTTTCGATGAGAATACGGCCATATATAAACGAAAATATGAATGAAAGCAATTTCAGAGATATTGCAAACATTAAACCGTGGTATTTCAATAACAAGATTGTAATCACATTATTTTATAATATTTTTTTGTCAACAGAACTTATACGATGATAATCGATCACCTAATTATTACCAGTTCGGTACAAAGTACACGGACAACTTTGATATTTTTATGATTGATAACTTTAATGTACACAGGCCATCGTGTTTTTCCTTTTTCAACTTTCAACTGTGTATGCACGTTGTGTTTACGTAAAAAAAAAAAAAAAAATGGATTACAGGATGTCACGTTTCGTTCCGAATAAAAAAAAAAAAAAAAAAAAACAACATACCTAATGTATTAGTTATTTTTTTTTTCTTGATTAACCAATAACAAATAATTGAATTTATAAAACGATTTTCGACAAATCCGTGTGTTTTGTTTTATATTGTTGAATTTGTCGTAGTTTTTTAATTCTCTTCTGAACAAAATCATATAAAATAATATAATTGAAACCATGTAGAATAACACATATATAATTTTTTAATGCAACGTATGAGTACATAGTACGTTGATTAATGATGATCATGATTTGACCTCATATTACATTTATAAGTATCAGCGCCAAAAGGTCAAAATTACAAATTTGGTAAAAAGAAATATAAAAATAAAATACCGTAGACGTTTCCCGGAAAAATATTAAGAATATTTTTCAATACATTTTTCAGTGTACAATATGTGTCCAATTCCTTGTCTACACAAACTAGGTTGTATGACATTCCCGAAGCACTTGCCACGTTCCAAAAATATATGCAAGGAAGTGTTTTGGAAAAACATAATCGACCAAAATAAAACACTTTTATATTTGTTTAGATATTTATACTTAACAATCGCACCAAACCGTGATTTTTTAGCACATTAAATTGAAAATAGAACAATTTACGCTGTATTATACGGAATAGTCTGTATGATTATGTAATATTATATCGTTCAGTTAAGCTGCGAGCTTATATTCGATTGTACACTGACAACAATCTAAAATAATCCGAAAAAATCTTGTCTGCAGTTTTTCGATTTAAAAACGTCGTTTTCTTTTATCATTATCATTTTTAATACTATTATTATTATTATTATTTTCCCGCTGATGTCATTGTTGTCGTTTTAGATTTTCAATCTATACGATTAAAGAAAAACTAATACATCTTTAAGATATACAACATAATAAATTCCATATTGTACACGATATTTGTAAGTATGTAAGAGTGATGGTAGTAATGCGTAAAAACTTATAATAATAGTCACGAGCTGTATTATTACATTTCAACGAAGTATTTACGTATTTTTCAATATCTACGTTCTTTGTTATAGATATTAGTTTTCAGTGCGAACAATTGTATCGAATTGTTTTGAGAATTTTGCATTTTAAAATAATCGAACTAATCGTGATCGTGTGCGTTGGAATCTTACCAACAACAATTGTGACCACCGACCGATCCCGTCGCTATTTCGAATTCTAGCAATTTTTTTTTTTTTACTTATAACGGTCAGAAAAATATATTTCGTGCAGAAGTGAAGATTACAATATTACGTATTTCCGTTTTAAAAAACGTCACTTGAGCACTCGTCTATAATTTTATTACTGGTTCTCGCATATCCAACTATTTAAAAAACGATCACGGTTCATATGAAGTACAAAAGTCGTCATAATTTCCAGCAATGATTAGAAAATGTTTTATCTTCGGTATACTGATACGGTTTTTTTGCGCATTGCCATATTCGTTTCAGTTTCAATTGTTTTTGTTTCTGTACTATGTCTAAATACAGATTTGAATAAAATACTACAGTTAAACAATTAACATTACCAACTTACGGGACGCGCATATGTTTCCCTACAATGGTTGTTCCAAAATGGTTACACGTTTTGGGCTATGCGATTTTCACTGGAACGTTTGGACGATAACTGTTATAACCATTATTTCATTTGAAATCTTTAATGTCCGTACTTACCACAAATAGTTGTAATCATTTGAATTTTTACACATGGTGGCTCTCAAAAGTTTTCAGTTTCAAATACTACAGGATCTCTACTAAAATTGTATTTTAACGTTACGCGAAACCATGGATCCTAGTGAATCAAAAGTTTATTAAAGATACTTCTTAAAGAAAAAAAAAAAAATTTAAGATAAAATGTTGAGTATAAACCATGCAAATACTTTTTCAACTCTGTTGGAAAATCTTCAAAACTTAATGTTAAATATTTTAAATCGTATAGCTATACGTACAGAGAATAATAATATGCAGAATTTATAATATTTTAACTTGTTAATTATTTTCGGAATTTACTTAATTCAAAACATTATCAGCATACCGCTGAGTTATCCTTTCGTCACCAAAATAAATAAACGGTTGTGTTCTGGTTTCGAGGTTAAATCAATATAACAAACAACGGTTATGAAACCATGTCGAAACAAATCGTCATTTTAAATATAAGATTTTAAATATAAGATTTTAAATATAATATTAAATCGTTAAGAATAAGCGTGGAACGTATATACGTAATATTCGTTTAAGTACATTTTTTAAATTAAATTAAAATACATCAGTTTTATGTTAGTCATTATATGAACTCATTACCTGTACCGTGTTTTGTACTCATAAGTAATTATAATTTCAATGAAAATCGTTGTTATCGTTCACTGATACGTATCAATATGTTTAGTAATACAAAATTACAATAATCAGGATTTAATTTTCTGCATATGGTTATTATGCGATATTCGTTTTATTGTATGTAGTTATTAGATTTTACAAGCTTTCTAAATAATTTAAATATTATAAAGCATTCTATCGAATATATTGTAACAGTGAGTCGTTCAGTTCAATGAAACTAAGATATTAATTTAATCTTTACTTTTAGATGACTGAGTAACATTCATTTTTATCGTTATAAGATTTATCGTTATAGCGCCTGAAATCGAAATTGTGCAAATTTTATCAAAATGTTTCACTGTACAAGTATATTTCGAAAAATAATAAAAAATAAAACTACTCGAGTAAAATGTTTTCTAGTTATTATTTTTATACGTTTAAGTATTTTAACACTATTATTCAACTTGTGGGTTAAATACTTCAAGAAAAAAAAAAAATCAAAAAATAGTCAGTTACTATTGTTCAGTATTTGAACAATCTGCGTTCTTGGAAATTTGTACGTTCTAACCATGAATTCGAAGAGTTGAGTTTCAAATCTACACAAGGAACATTCAAAAATGTTGGAGCACTGCTCTCATTGTACGAGAAAACAAATCACCATGACCTAATCAATAGCCTCATCGTTCGCCCGTTCGGTATCTGTTGTGATTTATTTGGTCGTTGCTTTTTTTTTTTTTTTCGCAAAATTACAGACCCTTAGGTAGGCGGGGTATTATCCTTTTCCCTACGTCCCTCGCTTCCCTTCTCTCAATTGTGCACGTCACTGATTTATCATACCGCGATATTACCTACACAATGCTATTAAATTAACATAATATACGTGTTTTATAATATTTATGTACGATTTACATCAGACGCATATGGCACACGCGTTTCGTATCGCATATCAGTCGGCAAAACTAGTGCACGTCACGGAAAATCGTTAAGTCTAGTCATTACAAAAACATAGTCTCAGACGCGTATACCGCATTATTTTTCTTTCTATTATTTCAATTACTTTTTTTATCCGCAAACATAAACTATTTTTTCGATTCGACCGCGTAACGATTATTCGGGGATTGGGAAGGGGGAAATGTCTTATAGACTGCAACGCAACGGTTTTCTATGCGATAACACCACATTTTCGATACGTTCTTTCGTGTAACAATATCGTTTCGACCCGCGCGAAGACAGCTGTTGTGTACGCCGTTAGATAAACGGATCGTTATCAGTTTTATGTGCATATTATTCGGACGGAACGTGCAGCACCCGCTCCGAGTCCGGGTGTTGTTTCGCGAACGCTTACGCAGCAGTTATATAATGGCCGGAGCACACGTATCTGCGAATTAGCATTACGCGCCGAATCGAAAACGAAAACGGACGATTTGACACGCGATGCCGACTACACGGTGCTCGCGCTTTTGCGAAGCTTACATTTCGATCGTTAAGACGTTGTGTTTGTGCCTACCCGGCTCACCGCCATCCAGTCACACGTGCCGCGAGAGTTTCGCAATGCATTCAAAATAACGTCACGGCAACGATTAACGATGCCTGGCCGCTGTTCGATAGCGAAAAAATGTCGTTATCGCGGTACGCAAGCGGATTCACCGTCATCCGGTTTCAGCACGTAAGACGTCGTCCGTTTCCTAATTGTCGGCTATTTAATTTACCCGACACCGGACGTACGAAGTGGAAGAAAAGGCCGCATGGAAACCGTATGGCTCGTCATTATTTTTTATCCCGTGAACCACAACCCGGGCGACGTGTAATAATAAACGTTTGAGAAACCGGAGCCATCGGACGAACTTCCGTCTCTCCGACGCTGCGTAACACATGTACGTGTACAGTGTAGTATAACGCAGTGAAGTACATTGCATGTGCACGGGCCGTCAAATCGTATATTATTATCGTACTTATTGCGCATAAGAAGAATCAATCGAACAGCGCAGCATTGTTATCCCGGTTACATAACAGCAACAATATCGTTGTTCCCTTCTCCGCCGGAAGGGTGTGCACACGTTTCGCTTTATTTATTTATTTATTTTTATTTTATTTTATTTTTTTTTTAACATATATTACCTTGTATCACGTCTCACAGACGCCCACACGTCTACCCAGTTGTATAGCCGTTTGCTCGTACACGGGAAACGATTTCCCCCGCCACCGCTGGAACGCATAGTAATGTAACGTGTGTAATAATGCGCCGCGCACAAACGTCGACGATGTCGATCGGCGTTCAACAACCCCTGCGCACGATCCAATACATATAAATACCAATCGGTCGCGTGGAATTTTATTATGAATTCGGCATCGCGATCGTGTGTGTTTATTTTTTCCTTCCTCTTCTTCGGAAATTATTTTACAAAGTACACTGTGCATGTGTACACTCAAACGTACGTACGTGTGTACGGGTTTCGCTGTTGATAAGCTTCCCCCCATATACACACACACACACACACACACACAAACAACGCCGTACGAGGCACAATGTGCGTAGGACTTGGCACAAGAATTTAATTACGAAACAAAACGTTCCGACAAGTTTTTAATTAAAAAAAAAAAAAAAAAAAATTAAGGAAACTGAAATAAAATAATAAATAAAATGAAATCATCGCCATAGCTACTACATCCACTCAAATACACTGTACGACTACAGTCGGTCCTGTCGAACTTTCACTCGGTTTTTTTAATATAATTTAGTTACCGGAGAACGAGGTTTATATACGTGGTGCGACATTAAAATCGTCCAAATCAAATTTCATTATGCCTAATTTACTTAGCTTACAGTTAACTAAGTAATTACAGGGCGAAGGAATTTCTCGTGGCACTCCAGCATTGTTGTATAATATGATTAAACGTACGGTAGAACTTTTACATACCTGTACTGTTGTGATAAATTTTTTCTTCTTTATTTATTTTATTATTTCTTTCTTTTTCTATTCTCTTTCTAAAGGGATGCCCTAGCTTGCTATCGATGGAAGAACGGAGCAAAGGCTGAGTCAAAAGGTGGGAAAAGGGAAAGAGAGATGTAATTGAGTTTAGTTTCTTTTAATGGAAGTCTGGGAGGCAATATTTAGAAATTACACCAGAACACGCACGTCATGCAGGTCGACATGTCCGGCTAATCAGATTACTCGACGCAAAGGGCGAGTGCATGAGCTTTGTGGTAACGCTCAAATCTCATTAGAAAAAAATACAAATATTAATAATATAAGCCCAAGTTAAAAAAAATAGCCTTTTCACTCGGCTACATCGGTGTGGTTAGTTACGTGAGAACAAATCTATTTCAGACTCTTTGAGCAGAGTTACACATTTGTAAATATCCCTATATATATATATATATATATATATATATATATATATATATATATATATATATATATTTATACATATGTATATAGTATATTTATAATGCACCTATATGTGCATATTTACTTAAACATCTAGTCACGAACCGTTCACGAGATAATAATGTTTAAAGTTTAACTACCGTAATTGCGTGCTAAACAACCAACCGCAGTGAATACTTGTTCATGTAAACGCAAATCACCATGATAAATGTAAATTTTTAAAAAGTTATAACAATAACGATGGTGAAATTAATAATAATAATAATAGTAAAAATCAAATCCGTAAAATAGTTTTTAAAGTTTCATTAGAAAGGGTGGATGGGAAGGATGGTGGTTTTAAAAAACTTCCAAAGCGAATATGTTCTCAGTATTAAAAAAAAAAAGTTTACTGTCGGGGTTTACATTACCTTACGCTGTGTGGATAATGTAAAAATCCAAGATTCATACACGTTGTATGAAATAATATTTAACATCTCGTGTTTTTAAACTTCTTTAATTTAATGATATTGCACATAAATCTCAGAGCATGTTAAAATACCGTTATGCGATGTTTTACATTGTTTTGTGGGATGGGATGAACCCGACGACGGTCGCCGCACCCCGTGAACGTTGATGCAATACGTTACGGGTAAAACGACGATTTGAATAATATTTAATTGATCTAATGTTTACGTCACGAAAATAACGTGGTACACATATAATCAAACACATTGGACAACGTTGTTGAACGTTATGCAATTACGTTCATAGAATACCAAATAATAATTTTTTTATCAAATGTAAGTGACTTTCGATAATCGCATATTTGTTTTGAACAGTATAAGTTATAAATTCGTTTCAGAAAACTATGAAGTAAAATAAGAAAATATAGTCGCACATTTTTGCGTATTTCAAAGTTTAGATGCTCTTTTACCATTTTAACTTAGTAGCGCTACTTCACACACAATAAACTATATGCTCAATTATACAATAACAGCTTGTTGATGTTATCATGGATATTGATATGATATTCCATAATCTAAACTACAATAAATCGTATAACTATTGAATGGCATTACCGATAACTAAAGTTCTCTGCGTTATCGGTAACCGTCAGTCGAACGTACATCAAATATCGTGCCCGACAGTTATAATACTAATACTTGGTCCGATTCGGTTCACGCGGTTCAAATGTACGAATGATTTCAGAGGATGGGAGATTAGAAGTTGTGGACTAAAACCGTACGGATGATTTTTTTCGCCCGTTGAAGAGTTACAAACCAACGTACGATACTTTATAAAGTAACATAATTATGCTCTATGTCGACGAACAATTTTACATCAGAATTAAATAATTTCTAAACGTGTGCACC
The DNA here is from genome assembly GCA_034509805.1 of Sipha maydis. Classification (NCBI taxonomy): domain Eukaryota; kingdom Metazoa; phylum Arthropoda; class Insecta; order Hemiptera; family Aphididae; genus Sipha; species Sipha maydis. Next base: position 45,283 of record JASXSY010000603.1, read on the forward strand.
GCTCGAGTTCTTGATCATTTATTCGTATAATTATTCGTTCCTAGAGACCACTCGTGGAACAAGACCCACGGGACGTTTACATAACACCATTTTGCGATGATTACGTTTTTGTATACATATTTATTCTGACGGATTACGTTATGCATAGTGAAATACAATTATCTAAACTAATCGTTCGAAATGTATTATTAATTAACAGATGCTTAGTGAAATCCGTGTGAAACGTGTCGTTTCAGAAACGAAAAATGATTACACTGATGATCCTGAAAAGTGTTTTAATAATGTATTAATGCGTATAAATTATATTCTATGGTAAGTCTCTGGCCAAGCGTATTTTTAATGAATATTAATTATTCATGTTGTAATCCGAGCTTCTGTTTAATCGGGCCAGTGAACATCTGAGTTTTTTTCCATACGTTGTGCCCGTAATTATCCATATTCGTGTTCTCACCGTTATACGATCGGCTTTTATTTGTTTATGTATCGTACATTTTTCTCCCTCTCTGTCGAACAATTGTCTTTAAATATAACAATGCAGAATTTTAAATATTATAATAAACTAAAACTCATACGGTATTGTATCTGACCGTTTTAATAACACTACAACGTTTCACTGTGTTGTATTCAATCACCACGGTAAAAATACGTTATAAACAATTTTTCCGAAACTATGTTTTGGTCACTATGTTTTCTATTAATTAGTTTACACCTAACTAGTGATTCTTTATACAAGGTACATTCTTATGTTTGGTGACTGAAATATTATTTAATCTAATTCTTTGTTATTTCGTAAAAGTCAAACGCACTGTTTCTCGACTGTTCGTTTGCTGTTTACTGTAAACAGTGTACACTTATGTATACACGACATATTTCGCCAACTAAATCAAGTTTTTAATACAATAGCAGACTGCAGTGTATACCTACGATTGTTATAAATAATTTATTCTCGGGTATACCCACATACATCCATTGTTTGTAGAACCGTGTTAAACGAGGACGTTAATTAAAATTACATTTATTCGGCGAGGAAAAAAGAATATTAAACAAACACACTTTGGCTCAATCAAACTAATTAAGAATGTTCAGCTTAATGAATTTCAAAAGAGGTAAAGCTGACACTCCGCGAGGAAGTTTAATAAAACGCTAGTACAATTGAAGAGGTATAATTTTTGCATTGATATTTTGACCGCCAATTAGCTTATCGTCCTGTTATAACACGAGGAGTGTGTTTACAAATAAACAAGTGCCTACGTTATAGAATCATAACTCTTTATTATCGAATTATTTTTATAAGTTTTAAAAAAAACATAATAATGGTTGATACTAAACTTGATTATCGCACAATGATAATAATATGTTAATCGATAGTAAACTAAATAGAATAGTTCACGAAACGATTTTCAATACTGCCTGTTACACAAACTCTCTTTAAGTGGTTGTACCTTATGATTATGTTCATCGATCAGTAGCAATTTTAAATCATACGTGGTACATTATATTGGTGATATAATATATATATATTCCATTGTATTTTGTATGATTATCACGGTCAATCATTATTAAAAATAATTTAAACAGGATAAACTATTAATTTCATTGGCGAAAATATAGATGAACGGCTTCATTGTTGTATTCAATTTAAAACGACTTATCGAATAAAAACAATATTATGTAACATTTAAACACGGTTATGGCAATCATCGTCTTCTAAAATTATTAAATACTTTTTAGAATTTTAAAAGTTCTACGAATTTTTCTACCTGTGTGTACTTATATTTCTCCACAGCTGTAATTGCAGTGCTCGCGCTTGAAAACAATTTATTTTTGCATTTTTAAGTAGTCCCTCAGCGCTCAACATCGTTTGCTGAATCAGATGCATGTGAAAAGTAGATTATCGTTTTAGAAAACGGTTAATTTGCCCAACTGCTACGGATCAATGTGTAGAAGTTCGAGTTTAGCGACCGGTGGAGTTGACGGATCGGGTAATTACATTTATCCACTCGTTTCCACGGTGCACTAGGTTACGCGAATCAACTCATGGTAGAAGAATTGTTTTCCGTTCAACAGTGTATAGTAATTTATGTGCGACAAGAAATCCACAGAGAATTTCGGTTCGCAAATCGAAAAACTGATCCAGTTCTACGAAAACGAATCGCTGTACATTCTTCAACAATCAAAAAAGTGAAAAATAAATATAAACACTAGTGTTCGGACGGATTTTCGAACGCACATTACTCGTACGTTCCGTTCTCGCGGATAGCAATCGTTCATTGCGAACGTCGTGAAGCATTGAGCTATAGTACGAAATGTACGTCACATTTTGCTATTGTGCATACTCAAATTTTGTCGATGCCAATGAACATCGCACCCCTATGTAGGTCTGGTGTAAATCACTTTTATTGAGATTGTGTTTTAATTAAATGTCCTAAATTGCAATTGATCCCCGGAAGTTCAAACCGTGATAACGGTTCGACTTAACGTGTTACGATGTTTGGGGGAAGAGACGGTTTTTGGTGAGATAATCGATTTACGCATTGCTTATAATCACGTCGGCATTGTACAGTAGCTACTCGTGGTGCTAACTCACCCCCCGTGGACGCGACGGGAAAACTTTTGAAACGACTTCATTAAAGAATATAAGCCCGAGCAAGGAGCTCAGCCACTCGGACTACGTTGCAATCTATATTCCATGCGCCAGTTTTATTCAAATGAACTCGTGGCTAATCGTTTGTCAGGATAAAATTCCCTGGTAGAGGACCTATAAGCTCCTTCCAGAATAACTTCTCGTTTTAATTATTTCCAAAGAGAATATAATCTCTTTGTTTTAATTATAAGTTGAGAAAGTTTGGCATGGACTTCATCATGAATCGGGTCTGCGGCTTTGCTGTATGAATTCTTATCGGGTATTCATTTTCACAAATCTTAGTGCATTAATGATTATATAAAAACAAAAACAAAACAAAAATAATAAACCTTAATTAACCTATTTGATAAACCATAAAATATATTATAACTGAAATATATTATATAACGTGATGATGTATCGGTGTCTTCGAATTAGTTTACAACTTGTACGTGTTAATCAAAATGTATGGTTTGACATATAGTATATAATTCGAATGTAGAAAATTACAGTTTCCCGTTGTTTTTTCTTTTATCCTCTCATCCGGTAAACGCACGGCATCGGTGTGTTTAACACTCTTCGCAATGTTATCAGAGTTTGGTACTTACATGAAATCTGTTAAAGTTAATTCTATATCACTTGAATAAGTCTTTTTTGCCGGCTCGAGCATTACATGTGTAAATTGCTCTACTTAAAATGTTCGGTATGACAAAGCTAACAATCATCTACAACTAAGATAAGTCATCGTGTGTGTCCAATAAACAATTGGTTGACGCATGAAACTTGAATGTGAACTATAATATAATTCGTACGGGTGCACTCTAGTAGGTCTGTTACGCAGAGTCTATATTATATTTGTGATGGGGACAGAGGAGGGAATCAACAGTAGAACAATTATTTCTCAACAACAGTCCGTGTTTATGATGGTATTTTGGTTGAACACAAAACACCTTACATAAATAGTGCAAGTTTGCGTTTAATTAATATTTCGATATTCAAACTGTATATTTTGATAACGTTTCACGAACTTACATCGCAAAGTTGATATTTTCTCGTACGCAGAGTTAGCAGAGTCGAATCGAGAGCTGTGGTCGTTGAACGCATATAGTTTGGTGTGTTCTCTTCATTGTGAAAAAAAAATAAATAAATAAAAAATTCACAATAATACATAACCAGAGAATATACCAACTTGAGGTAGTCTTAATTATTATGCATAGCAGGAGTGCAACCCCAATGATAAAGACGTGAAACTTTGGTAATTATAATTGCCAATTAAGAGTCGAGAGAGTGTCATTAAGTTATTACAAATTATACATACCGAATAATACAGTCATAGTAGAATTAAAATTAAATGTAAATAACATTAACGTAGATAATATTTTAACATAAATTATAAATATAAACTTTGATCTTGTTCTGGTTTAGTTATTTTTAAACCATTATTTATTAGTGTTATATGATAATGATTATTTGTTTATGTCCAATAAACTCTGAATTGGTTAATAAAATACAGCCTCGAGTTAATGACGAAGTGTATGTTATAGATAACTGTCATCATTTTTTTCTCGCTTCTATTTGTTCGTAAATTTTCTACGTTATTTTTACATGACTGCTTCAATGATTTAAGAATTTATTGGCTACATTTTTACATTTTAAATAGAAAGGTATTATATAACTATAACAATGATATTTGTAATATAATAAAGGACATGTACTTTGTTACCGATGGAAATAAATAAATAATAATACCTTTACTGAGCAACGTACAAATAATAATCATATTGGAATACGCTATATAATTTTCAAATATGATATAAATTAGTGGAATCCATCACATCAATACTACCCAAAGAAGTCCGTGTGTCTTCATTACGCGTAAAGAAAGTTAATTTAGTAGCTAAGTGAAATGAGTTTCAACTCTGAGACTTCCCCGGTTATCCGCACCACGGATAGGATTACTCCACTCAATATATTTTCATACATACGCGTGAAAGGTCATGTATGAGGTCGACGGAAAGTCAGTTTTTTCTTTTTAAGTGAGTTTATGGGGTTTTCCTTCAAAGTTCGGTATTTCTGTATTGGCCTGAAAAGCTATATATAATATAAGCCTGTCTCGCAGTAGTATAAAATTCGTTTTTTTATATTATGGTAATCCGTTAAAATGTCATCGATTTGTGTGTTCGCTTCACGTTAGTGCTCTTGATTTGATGTGGGTAATACCCAGGTATCCAGAAACCCGGGTACCCGGGTACCCGTTTATCCGGGTAATACCCGATTTTGTGGGTAGTCAATGTTTTCGGGTAGTGGGTACCCATTACCCAAAATTTTCAGGTACCCGATGGTTTTTGATGTACGTAAACGGTATAGCTAAGTCATAACTCCTAAGAGGTAATCAGTATTAAATTATACATTACACAATTGTTCGAATAAAAAATATCTAAGAAAATATAAAAATTATCTATAAAAATATAATCTATGATCATTAACATACCTAAGATCATTAAGCTATGGTTATCGAACAGAAACGGATAAGATAAACTAATGTCTAGTTATTAATACTTTCATATTCTTATATACACTTTTACTATTATCGAATTATAAATACATATTGGAATTGTTATCAACATTTATAGAATATGTAAAAATATGTAAAATTAAATATTTCTTAATTTATTGTAAATCATGTGAAACGAATTTATCATTTACAATAGTTGATTAATCTATCATGTTTTAAAAAAAAAATATGTATTTACATACAAATCCCAGCTCTAGTAATGAGTATACAAATCATAACGGGTACCCGATCCATAACGGGTACCTAGTCCATAACGGGTACCCGAAATTTTGTAAATCGGGTAATACCCGTAAAACCCGGTTACCCGGATACCCGGGTTGTACCCAGGTACCCGAGTATCAAGAGCACTACTTTACGTATAATTCCGACGCGTTGATTTTTTATTGGATAAAACACGATGATATCATATTATAGTGTATGTGTTACCAATTAACACGTGTTAAGTCGTTTTTTGCTAATTATATAGTCGGTATACCGCACTTGTTATTAAAACAATGTTCTTTTACTAGTTTGGTATTTTCAAAATAGCTAAAACGGTCTTATAGTTGTGGAAGTTTGTGTAAGTATTGAAGTATATTAGATTTGAACTTGTCAAACTGATGTATACAGTAAACTCGTATCTAAAAATATCATTGAATTATTAAACATTGCTCTGTATTATATCACATTTTTATTAAGTTGTATCAAATTAATATGTTTGACAGGTAGATTAAAAAAAATAAAAAAAACTGTTATTTATTTTATAATGTCAATTTTAAAATTAAATTTGGTACGCATATTTTATATTTTTTCCCCTTGTATTTTCCAGGATGAACCATTACCTATTCGGACTCCAACCCGTATGGTTTCATGTCATCAACGTTGTCCTGCACGGCCTCTGTAGCGTTTTGTTCGCCCGTTTGTGCATTTCAGTCGCGGGTTTGCAACACAAATACGGGCTTTTGGCCGGAATCTTGTTCGCCGTCCATCCGATCCATACGGAAGCGGTAAGTTTACAAATACAGCTAATAACATTAACTTATATTTTACATGCTAAGAGTTTATACTCTACATACAAATCCTTGAACATGACAGTTTTTTTTTTTTAAATTAATTTTCAAGCAATATTTGATAATTACACTCCTAAATCACGCGAGGGCATGACTCCAAAATATTTTAGTGAAAACTTATATTTTTTTATCGCTATAGTTTTTCTAGATTTTTTTTATGTTGAAAGCATATAGACGTTTCATATGATGAAGTTTGATTTGTTTTGAATTATGTTAATGCATACAAACATAATCGAAATAGCTATACTTGTTTATAACTCATATTCAGATCAGCGAAAGAGGAGTAACTGCAATGTTGTTACATCACTCGTATCATATAATAGATTAAGTTTTTGATTCAATATTCAATTTGCACGAACAAATTCAGAAAAATATTTTTCAATTCTTTATCAGACTTAAATAGTTGTTCCATTCATCCATTAAAATATAATACATTCCAAATATTGATAAAAACAAAACAGAACAAAGAAAAATGTTGAGAAAATATCAAGAAAAGTATATTTTAAAAAATAAAAAATTGTCCTGTATTTTGATAATGTAAATATAGTTTTAATATATTAGTTGTAACAATAATTCTTTTTTTTTAATAATTGTTTTTCCTGTCAGCGACGGTACGATAGTAGTACGATTACTAATCGATTCACAATATCAATGAACACGTCCGTTTAAAGTAGTTACTTAACACACAAGCACGTCGTAGTGTGTTCGTGGCACCGTCATCACTTTGTTTTTATTTTTAATGCGTCTACACATCACACACGTGTTACTACTGCGCCTTTACTAGAGTTTGAAAGTCAAAAATCATATTGAACACTGTGCACAATGTGTACAATGTCTGGAGTTTAGAGATGAATATATTTACTCTGTAAACGTTAGAACCATTCAAATAATACAATGCCGTTGATGTAGTCAACGATTTTCATGAAATATTTCCTTATCAATTGGAAACATTAATGAATTTGTCGTACTCCCATCATACGTTTTGTACCATCGAGGTGTTATAACGGTAGCATTTTGACGGTGATACGCTCGGAATAATTTTTTATTTTCAAACAATATTGTTCCCGACGCCGAACTCTGTGTTTGACAGATATAAAGTGCACCTATATGAAATAAAAAATAAAAATAAAAATAAAAATAAACTTAAAAAAAAAAAAAATAATGTTGGTATAACAAAAGTTTAAATTAACTGTAAAGGTTTTAAATATTACAACAGTATTTTTTTGTTGGGGGATGGTATGTTGACGTTCAAAAGAAATTTTTGGAATAATATGAAATACGAAAGTTAGACAGGTTACAAGGTATATATAGAAAGAAAAAATTACACTCTCTTTCTCTATCTCTCTGTAGAAAAAAAATATTTTATTTATTTCTCTTGTATAATCAATATAGTTTTAAAATATTTTGTTTATTATAATTCCATTTTTAATATTATAACGGAGTTTTATATAGATTCAATTAAGATAACGAATTAAATGTTACTAAAGTTTTCCAAACAACTTGAAAGAATATTCTCTTAATAAAATGTCTTACCTATATTTAAAAATATTTTATTCAGGTCATGCATGAATCACTTTATACTCCAATAAATATACTTTTTAACCGATGATGAATTGAGTGAGAATAAAAAATATTATGTCATTAAAACAAAACATATTTATTACGTAAACAACTTTCTTAATATTAAATTCAGACGATTGTTTTTATTTTCTTCGCAAATATCAACATTTATCCACGTCGTGATCTTACTCGGTTACTCTACCTTAAACTCTGAAATATAATAATAATATTCAGATTATTGATGTAAATACATTTATATTTTTTTTATCTAAAAACTTTTTTCCTGATACACACATATACATAAGTAACAGGCATACATCATGGCTGAAACAGACACATGGGTTCGCGGAAAAAGCTCGAAAACTGAACATATCCAAAGATAGACAGTGCAAAGTGTCTGAAACGTCAGGTTATCAAAACCCTGCATGTTGCAGGTTACACGGGAAAATTGTCTGTAAATAAATCAACGCGTGGAAGTTTTAACAAATTTATATATTATATATTGCGTTTCTGATCCCTTGAGGAATAATTAAAACAAAAACCCTGATCCACTGTTTTGTTTGGGAAAAGTTTTTTTTTGGATTTAGACAAGCGGTCGATAAAAAATTATAGAAAAGACGAAAAAAGCGGTTAAATATAATTAACTTCGAAAAATGATCCAAACCATTTCGATAAACTTTGGTGGATTTTAAATACATAACAATAAAATATAATAGACGATTTCTATGTGCAAGATAGTCTTATTTACAAGAAAGCAATGATGTTTTATTTAGATGATTTAATTTTAATTAGATCACGTAATGTACTTAAAAATTATTTTAATTATGAAAAATTTAAAAAAAAAAACCGTTTTATTGTACTTATTGAAAAATAAATATATTTGGTCGACTTCAAGCGTGAAAATATTGAAAACCGTGGTGCATTTCTAGAGTGCTGATGAAACAGCATTTCTATATTATATATTTTCTAGATTCCGTGGCAAATAGTACAACGCTTACCCTGAATAAATATAGGAGATTAAACACATGAAGTTACATCTGTATACATCCATTTTAAGACAATGATGTTGATAGCAATAATAAATTATTTTTGACTTATTTTCCCTCAGTCACATCGAAATAGAAACCTGCGATGGTATGTTACACTGGAACTTCCGTGGGGTAAATCAATTTGTACACCATAATGGGAACAAAATTCATCGCGAATAAACCACTTCACGACAGAAGGACGCGATAAGCATACAAATAAAGTAAGGTATAGGAGGCGCAGAGGGAGGACAACAAATGTGTACAAAAATAAGACAGTTTTGGAAGACCAACTTCAGAGAAGGAACGATGTTAGAGAGGATAACGAGATATACATTCGGAGATCGGGTAGAAAAGGATTTCAGATTTACGTGTCTTGAATAGGTAATGGCCCGGTTCCAAGTTTATACAGTTGATTTTCGGAATCCTTTCATCGATATTTAGTCCACACATACAGTAGGCACGCCATCAGCCACCCTATCGGTCAAACATCAATGGATTTGTCGCTATTTGCAAGTAAGTATCGTCGATAAATCGAACTACAGCCTCACTTACCGTTGCGTCAAACGTTTTCACATAGAACCATGCATTCGCTTTAACTAGCTGGAAGACCGTGGAAAACCATTTAAACATAATGTGACGGAAACAAATTCGTGAAACTTAAGTTTTAAAAACATATAGCTCTGAAGATACCAGAGGCGGCTGCTGCAATTGAAACGATTAAACCACCGTTATGGACATACATAATTATACGTCCTTCCGATTACCATTACACAACGGAACAACGTAAATAAAGAGCGTTAGAATAACTCTTATAATAAACATCTTATAAAGATATCAGTAAGGTTGCAATTATTAAATGACCGTGGGTGCACGTCAGACAACAATACGCAGCACAAGTTATCATCGTTGGACGTAGAAGACATATGAAAGGTAGTTATGCAAAATACGAAAATCGCGAATCATTCAAATATATGATAGGTAATCAAAATTAGACACGCATTTATTTTTGTGAACTCGGGCATTAAATATCAAATGTTTAGTAAAAGTTTTGAAGTTACTTAAAAGACAACTTAAACCATGGCCGGGTCAAGCGTGTCACACGAGAACGAGATACATAAGATAGTCTTGAATAGACTAATATTAAAACGTGTTTTAGTCCGCTTGTAGCAAGTACCTTCTCGCCATTTTACTTAGTTTACGAATTTAATTTTTTTTGATTTAGAATTATTTACAACACAGTTATTATTTAAAAGTTATTAATGCATGGCTACCAATTAAATACATTAATTATGAAGCTGCTGAATTGATTGTGCTCTACTTTCGTTACAGCAGCTTGGGTACCCTGAGCAGCATGCAGCACCATGCACCCACACCATAATCGAAGAGGTCTTGTGTTGTGCTTAATGCCGTCTGAGTAAAATTCGGATCAAACTGTGCGAGATGAAAATATATACTCTACAGACAACCCGATTTTCCAATGTTTTTGGACGATTAATATTGAACGATATTTATAATAACGCTGTAAAATGAGTTTTTGTGTGAATCGGGGGAGGGACGATATCGTATAAACGTCTACTCAGAGGCGATTAATAGGTTGTTCAATCTAAATGTGATACTTTTCGCTAAAACTTGACATTTACTCGCGCGATGTTCCTGCACAATGTAATATTTCATTGATGTTTCGTTACTTGTGGTATTTTGTGTTACGAATTCGTGAACATGTGCATTGTAATATTGCCGTTATTGTCGTACTCAAAACAAATAAACGGATTTATCGTTGTCCCGTGGCCACCGGATGAATGCAAATGCTATTAGATCCTAGCTATGTGTCCTCTACATAATAGCTATTGTGAAATGGAGAAAAAATATATTCATATATTCACTGTACTGTTGGACATTGATAGTGATGGAATGAATGTAAAATAAAACAACGGAATCGGGCAGAGGCGCAGCAAATGTGCAACGTAAAATAAAAAAAAAGTTTAACTTAAAAAGTCTTTGAAATGATTTACATCCGACTGCCGGGATGCTTGGCCGACTTTTTGATACCTTTTTTATTGCGTCATTGTATATTATACTCGTATATGTGTATATAAAGAATGGAGAAGCAATGAATGGCCAAAACTTTCGCGAAAGGCCAGAAGCCCCTCAGTTAGCGAGCTCCTTTTTATTTTTTTATTATTTTTTTTCCTACTAATGTTCAAGGATCTTTGACGGTGCGAGAAACTTTTTCTCACCTCTTGTATATATTACAATATACATGAATAATTATTTATTTTCCTACCCTATTATCTTTCATCGCTTCGGTCTTCTGCTCGTTTCAATAAACGAGACTGTTTATGCAATTAATCGCTTGTACAGTGTTTTTTTTTTTTTTTTTTTTTGATAATTAATTTTTAATGAAATCATTGAAATGCAAAATAATGTGCAACTGACGGATCTCTTTTTATTCTGGAATTTGTATGAATAATAATATTTAATATTTGACACGAATAAATGTAAATTAATTTCTCAAAGGTATCGAAAAGTTATTATTGTTTTCGAGAATAATTTATCACGAGAAAAGAAAAAAGTAAATAATATAGAAAAAAAAATTAATAATTAAATGCGTAAGTACAAAAAATATATATATAGGAATTTCCCATAGTAATTTATCATTAATTTCAAAACAAAATTTAAGTTCAACTTAAATATTTATTTTTTTTTTAGTTTTTAAATATACATTTTTAAATTCCACAAGAAAATATTTTTGATGGATTTTTCTATCATTCCGACTTTTTAAAATGATTTTTATAAGTTCAAAAATATTTTCTAGGTTAAATACTGCTTGATAAATTATGCAGTAGATTTGCAGTTTCAATATTTTCCAGCATAATAATATACTATATTATTTGCTTAAAAATATATATGTTTAATGATATTTTATTGTATTTTTTTTTTATATTCAGGTTGAAAAATATAAAAATCTTAATAATAAAGAATTTTGGTAAATATTCAAACATAAAATGCCATTTTTATGATAGTTTATTTCATTACTGTTACCTAGAAAAATAAACTGTGAATTCAGGATCCAAGCGCTGGTCTTGAAGTGACAGTTTCACGGGTTGATTATAATGTTTTGAAAAATGACTGAGGGAAGATAATTAGGTCGAACCAAAAAGGTCAACTTCGTCGTAAAAGTTTTTTCAGGAGTATTTGTACGTTTTCGTTGTCCGTAAAATCGACGAAAACCCATTAGAACATTACAAAAGTAACCGGCTGTTATATGTACTCTTTAACTTTAGTGAATTTCCAATTTAAACAATGACACGGAATGTTAGAAACGTATTGACGTTTTACGGTAGCTCGACAGTTGTGAACATAAACCGGTTGGTCGAACTGAAAAAACGGTGAAAAATTGTTTTCTCTGCTGTAATATTCTGTCGCCTGGAAAAAGTGTCGATCAGAAATTACAGGTTTAATCCCTTATGATGTGTGTGGATTTCCGAGGTAATAACTCCTTGTGCAATATTCTGTATATATATATATATATATATATAAAACTTCAAGCCACTGTCGTTTTCGTATCGAAGATCTTAAGGAACACACACGCGTAAAGCATAGTCCCCAGGGGTGATTTTAATTAAAAGTTGTCGTCGCTATTGTCGACGGCTATATTGTCTCGAAACGAACGGCAACCGCGACGGTGGAGGCGGCGGTGAACAAACGTAGCACGCGAAAACATAGTCGAAGGAGACAATTTCGGAAGCAGCAACACCGCGGTCGCGGTATATAGTGGTACCCCCGGGACGTTTACCGTTTTAATTGCGCACGCTCGCTCAGACTCGCCGCGATAAAGTGTGCCGCAGTGAAAATGAGTTTCCTTTATTTTTCCCCCTTTTTTGTTTTTGTCGTTTCGACCTTTGGCGGAATTCCTTTGCAGTTTTAGGTGTGCGCGAATGGGTATCATGTGGTTTTGCGTAAGCACTTGTAAATATGTATGTGGAAAGAGATTTTAGTGGTCAAAACCTTATAATGCCTTTAGTAATGTCGGATTATTACCAAGAATGTTCACTAACTGCATCAGCTGTGGTGGTCCCTGTCGTCCCTTCGCTTTTCTAATAATAGTCTACCAACTTCGCATAAGCCTTCTCCCGGCAAAGTGACAGCAAAGGGTCCACGGCATCCGGTCTAGACCTCTGCGGTCACCTGCGACTCAAGCTGGATTATATTTTCTTATTAGAATCGGTGAGTACGATAATCCGCTCAATACAATACCTTTTATTGAACGACCAATCCGAATTCAGAACCTTATTTTTAAAATCAAACCTTCACAGACACCGGGATACCAAAGATACCAGGATAACTTACCTATACACTTGTCCGTAACTATAGTGTTAAGTCAATAAACTTTGAGGATTGATATATCTTATAGCTTATGTCTTATATCGAACAGCTTATAGTTGTTGGTGCTTGTTGTGTTTATATCATCAGAACCTTTCACAACACATAAGGTTTGCGTTTGGGCAAACAAATACGTTGCGTTCTACACGTGTTAGCTCAACATTTTTTTATTTGATATTCCATTGAAAATTCGTAATTCATGTTAAAACTATTGGGTCTTCGTAAGATGTTGTAGTTTGTATTCACGTTTACATAACAATATTGACCATTTTATTAAATTCGTGACCAGCGTAACATCATACCTTTGGCACGTTCCACGTACAGAATTACCGCCCCTGCGCTCGAATGTTTACGTCCTGAATACAATACCGCACGTTTTTCACCTGTACAAATATAATTTTTTTTTATTTTTAATTTTCAATCAAAACTCTATATTTACTTACAAAATAAGTGTGCCACATTTTCCGCGAGCGATGTATTCACAACGATTATCCTCCCTCTCACGGAGATTTCCCTTTTACCGTTCTATATCGAAATCAGTTATTGTTTGGCCTCGAGAGAGAGTAAACAATCACAATGCGTGCCACACCGAACGTGAACTCACCGATGTTCATGACGACACAGTACCCTTTGTACCCTTCTCCTTCGTTGTTGAAACAAACAAATAGGTTAGGCGGCCGCCTATATGTCTTGTATGTCTTTTTATATAATGCCATTCTGCGATTTAGCTGCACTGTTTGTTCACACGCACACGCTCACGAACACTAACTCATAGATACGCAACTATATAATATACAGACACTGAAAAATGTGCACAGACATGTATAAGCATACAAAAACATACACACACACACACACACACACACACACACACACACACATATACATTTATACATGTGCAATGAACTCTATCCGCGACCCATCGATCTGATTTGGTGAATAGCGAACCATGTTCACGACACAGCTAGTGTTTTTCGAACGTTCTTAACCAGTCAAAAATTGTAAAAATATTTCGGGTAAAAAAAAAATCGAAAAAATATAAGTAACAAAGTATACGTCTCCGTTTCTATTCAAATCCGAAAGACAAGAACAAGAAAAGTTTGAAATCGATTAGCATTTCGAATCGATAAGCGTTTTTCGAAAATAATATTTTGAACAGTTCTTATACAAAATAAGAATGTCAATGTATTCTTAAATTGCACCAATACAACGAACTATTCCTACCACGTAATTTATAGTATTATATTGGTATAAATTCAATTAATTATTCATTTATTTACAGAACAATGATTACGATTTATTCTAGTCGACTTGTAACTCATCGGTTCTTAAACTGTTTCAGGTCACGGGAATCGTCGGGCGAGCTGACGTACTAGCATGTCTGTTTTTCCTTCTATCATTTCTAACGTACCACGAGTAAGTACATTATTCATTTACACTTTGTAGTATTTTATTTTAATCAATTCAAATAAAATGCATTGCAGCGTTTTACGAATACGTCTAATAACAACGAGTTATTTTGATCACAGCTTTGCTTATTTTATACCACAACGTATTTTATAGTACGTTTTATTCTTTTGACTCGTTTAATATATCATGTAATCGGTTAAGTAAGGTAAAGTAATCAGATAAGGGAGTTTTGAGAGTTCAATCCATATCATCCAAGTTGGTAAATAAATAGGTAATAATAAAAATAATGGCATTCTAAATATAACAACGCCATAAATAATCTTTATTTATGCTTTTGTGATCGATTATTGTACTAGAGGCAACGATAGTTGAAAATTAAATAAATTATAATATAATCACGATAATAAAAATTAACGTAAAGGAATAATATAAGATTTCGATTATTTATCGTAGGTGACAGTCAAAATATTTTTAGATAGACAATCGTCCTAAAGTTTCTTCACAGATTTCTTTTATAGTTTTTATAATAATATCATTTTTATATTATTTTTGGTTGAATTTAAACGATCCGTGGTCAATTTAATACAGAAATGTTTGCATTCGTGTAACTTTATTAATACACATCAACGTCAACAGCCATGTACGATAAAACCGTTTTGTTTCCGAAAAACACTATTTCACTTATGATACAACATTATGTGTACTTACTCACTTACCCGATTATTGCGGGGTTTTGATGTGTTAATAAAGATATTTCAAGCACACATGTATAGCGTTCAAAAGCACTTAACATTAATAAGAAATATGTGGTTTTTTTTTTTCTTATCTTCTTAATACCTAACCTCTCGCGGTCGATACGTCATAACGCGTTATGATACGTTACTTATGAATTATGAAGGACCTCGGTGAAGTTGACAAGCAAACGAATTTTACAGCGGTATTTTACAATCGCATATAGCTATCGACAAGTTTGGTGTTAATGTTACTGGTTTTTAACCTACGTATATGATTCATAGTAAAATTGAAAAAAAAAATATCACAATATAGTAAAACAGACTACCAAGACCAATCGCTATGCAATGCAAACACACGGTTTGGACATGTGACATAACTTGAGCTTTGAAACTTGAACTTTGTGTAGATTGCTATAAAAAGGGTAAAGTAACACCTTAATATGTATTACTTTAATATCATACAGAATAATATTTTTATAAAATATATATAATTTCGATGCAAACCATGGTTTGCAAACGTTTAATCATTTGATATTTTGCTGCCATCTTTAAAAATGGAATTTAGGTATTTTTGTATCATATAAATTTAAATACATTTTAACTAGACATACATATACTTAGAGAAATAGAAACATAAATTATTTTTTTTTTTTTTTAACAAGAGTTGACATTTCCAGGCTTTAAGTAAGACAATAATACTTTTGAATAATTTAATTACAAGTAAAATTAATAAGTTATGATATATTTTTCAAATTTTTCAAGTTTTTAATGTCGATGGAAAAATTTGCTGCACTCTTTTTTTTTTTTTTTTTTCTTAAAAGATAAAGAGTTTAAGTGTTTTAAACTTTAATTAAAATCGCTTTAGTTATAATATATAAGTAGGCTATACTCTTTGATGTATCATATAAAAATATTGAAGAATTCAACTTTAGAGATATAATTTCAATCTTACGAGACTCTTGTAATCCAATGTTATAATTTGAATGATTTTTAATGCTGACTTTGTTTTGAAAAAAATATTACCTACATAGTATAATCAATACATTTCCATCGTTTGATTTTACACCGAAATTCGATATAAACTCTATACAATAATATTATAATGAATCAATGGCTCCCGTTGTTTTTGTTGTTTTCACTACCATCGGTTAATTAGTTAATCAACTCGGTCTGTTCTCTCGAGAATTGTAGACATGTGATTTATTAATATTTAACTAATTCGCTAATGGTAGATATTACGGTGGTGATATGTTTTAATTTTTTTTTTATTTTTCAACATGTCCTTTTGATTTTTAATTAATCTTAGCTCCAATGAGTTGGAAAAATATCGTTATACGTGATAAATATTATGCATATAATGACTGCGTGTGCGCTATTTTCCGTCACCAGAGGATTAAAAATCCATCAATCCGGCTCGTGTATCGATCACGGGATTTTTTCGTAATTCAGTATAACACCATCGCGCTCTGTTATTCCAATTTTTTTTCTACATAACTGAAGAGTACGGTTTTTTTTTTTTTTTATCCTTTGCTTCGTTTCGCTCGCTACTGCGCCGTGCCACTGTTTCCGCCGTCCCTTCATCGTGCGCGTCCGTCGCAGTGCCGCATGATTAAGCAGGAATGATAGCCCTGCGGTGGAATTAGCAGCTGTGCCGAGGCAAAGTGCCAGTAAATTGTTGGACATTTATTTTAGCCTTGCACTCGCGTTTGTCCGTGCGGCCTCCGCGTACGTGTGTCTGCGCGTACAAAACGAGTATTTTAAACGGGTGTGCGTGTCTCGTCGCCTGCGTGAGAGGTATACCAGGTGTGGTGGAATTTCGCGCCCCTGCGATCGTTTGTCATCGCGCGCGGTCCGCGGATTAGACGATATGGCATCGCGAAGGAGGTGTTTAAGCGCACAGACGTGTAATCATTAGTGTCCACAAACATGCACATATACACATAAGCACAGACACAGAATCATAAACACACACACCCGCGCACACGCATACGCATACGCACGCACGCACGCACACAGGCACACTTTAGAACATACGCAAAAACAAACATGGACTTAAACCTAGGCGACTGGGATGATCTTGTAGTCCACTTCTTACCGGGGCGAAACGACGCGTGTTCCTATGCGTATATCCGGTTTGATTGAAAATTCGCTTTTCTGGTACGTTTTATTCACGTACTCGTGATGTCATTAAATATTGTCGGCCACCGCGTCGCGCACCACCGGAATATTATGCAACACAATACGGAGTCCCGGGATCCGAGATCCGAGAATGCATTCGCGAGTTCTTCTTTACGGACAAACGCGATTACGCGCTCGGGTCCCGTGCATTACACGCTGTACGTTTACACGGCTGATTGGCGGCGTTTGTTGTCAAGGACCCTGTTGACCGTCATCCCTTGTCACCACCTCCGCCGACCGTGACGAACTTCCGGTCGCGACCCACACCCCGTCACGTTTCTAATCGAATCGACCGTAGACACACGTGTACCCACCACGATATGCATAAGCATGCATGGACGGAGGGAATGATCCGATGGCGGATACGGAGAGGTGGTGGGATACTATTTCACGTATCATAAATTCAAATTCAAGTTCGTGCGGGTTTTGAAAAGCTGTCAATTTTAGCGATCACTAATGCAATCAGACCATTGTTGGAACAACGCTAAATTTCATGTACCATTGTGCACGTATTTTTAACGTCACAAACCGCGTTTTTATTTAGCAAACGAACAGCTAAAATACCATAACTACAAAATTTAACATTATTGTTAATAAAAATATTCAAACTTAAGTTTCAATTATTTTATACGTTATAGATTATTCAAATATTAATCAAGACGAGAGAATATTTATATATTATATATTGATATGAATTGTATATATATATATATATATATATATATATATATATATATATACACACACAAATATATAGAAACCATGTCTCGTGGCGTTTGATCATGAAAGCGTTGTTTTACGTTAAGTGTCCATTAGGCGTACTATAGTGTATATTAAAATACGACTGGAATTAAGATATTTTTAGCACAGCAAATCAGCGAATAATTTCCCAGATGGATATTTAAACGGATGCTTTGTGTTTCGTTTCGTAACAGCCGATTAAGATGTACGGTTTCACAATTAAAAGTTAAACAATAAAACGATAACACCGATGTATTTTCACCAATACGCGTTTTTGTTAAATATTTCGAGACCAAAAACAAATATATGTACTCTGCGCTCCATACTAACTTAGAATTGCACATCCATCAAGTTTTACTTGAACGTTGATCTCAATTTTGTTTCCACTCTTTTGAACGATGCTGCGGGCACACCTGCTGTTCTGTCTGCCATTTATTTTCGTATTCCATCTATGTCCACCGAGAAACCACCGACTGTTCAACGTATCATCCCAGACAATACGTTATAGACACATTGTAATCGTCGTGTTTTTATAACGCTACGCAACAATAACTGTTCCAGTCATACCGCGCGTAATCAGGTTCCAAGGCTTATTGGCTAAAACAATATACTCCGGTATCGTTACTGTTCTTGTGTACAATACAAAAGGTATGAATATCACAAAAAAAAAAAAAAAAAAACCGCCTCTTCGGACGTCTGTTCACCGTCGTGCTGCGGAAGTGTCGACTATCTCTATACGTGCAGAAGTGATACGTAAACGTGTCTGTATCGTTGTCGCCGCACGATTCGAATATCGGTGTCATAACTTCGTGCGAACAAACGTCACCGACGGCATGTCGCGTACGATCGGTGAGAACTCGGTACCAAACGAACAACACCGCGGACGCGTTGCGAAGACGGATCGCGTACCGACCCGCTCGCATTCAGTAGTGCCGGCGCGCAGCGTCCGTAATCCATAATCTACGTTCTACGATGATTATTATTGCGCGCCGCGGCGGAATGTAATTATTTAATTTGTCATAGGAAACAATGGTTAATGCGGCTGGACTCGTTCCCGTCGAAGTTTAACCCTTGTGATTTATTACGTTGCCCGGAGCCGCATTGAAAACCGGCGAAAAACAATCGGACCGTGACTCGTCCGCCGCGCCCACCACGTATTATTGTACACCGTTGTGGCGTTGTATTTATACAGTGCTCTCGGATTGATGTTTTATGGGCTAGGTGGTGGGTAGGGAGAGAACGCGAAAAATTCGCCACGTCATCGGGTCATCGGTTTGGAATGCCGAGGGTCATTGTTCACTCCGATGTAAGCTTTAGGACGCAAACGATTTCCGTACCGACCGCAACACCCGATTACAATGTTATTACCGTAATTCTCCGAGGCATCCGGAGCAGATAGTTGTTGTCGAACGTCCGCATTGTTCCGGCTGGTCTTCGACTCGGGTCTCCCGACTTTTCTGATATCTGTTTTCGACTGCACGTGTGCACTCGGCATGACGCATTCGACGGAAAGTTTTACCAACACCGGACATGGCAGATCTGTAGACTTTTATGTTGCCCTAAGAATCGGATGAATTCAACTCTGCGATTTTGGAACCACTGTTGGCAACTATGTCCGTCGAAATCAATTCGGTCTCTAACTCGTAATCGTGTCACGCTGTCCGATGACTTCATGTTTCCCGGTTTCGTTTAACAGTCGGAATAAGATGGGTTTCGACTCGAATCGAGCAAAAATTTGAATCAGTCATTTAAAAGAAATATATTCATGTTTAAACCGAAATTCGTTATTATGTCATCGTTGTACGAAATTAAAAAACAAATGTGTTCAGCTTAAAAACTACAAATGCTTACTCGAGAACAATTAACTACCTACCGTATTGATCAAACAAAAAAGTTCCGTACGTATATAAGTAATTCGGCATTCTGTACGCAACAGTATATATAATATAACAGTAATATAAAATCGACAACGTTTGAGGATAATTCGTTACATTTGTAATTATGAAATTATACACCGCAGTTGGAAGTTAAAAACGAAAAAATTTGAAAATATAGTAATAAATAAACATTAACTACGAGAAGTGTATTTTAATACATAACAAGCATATTATATAATAAATGCAAAAAAAAAAAAATTATAATAAATAAATAAGATAAATATCGTAACTTTTTTAAGACTAATTATTTTGTACTAGAACTAAAATTATATTACGAATAAGACTAATTAATGTATAAATAACTGAAACATAATTTATTTTAAAAGTGTATTACAATTTGAGTTGTATTAATTATTTAGTTTACTGCAACAACAGGACCATCTGCGAGATAAAATTTAACAAGATATAACTGTGAAAATAAAACTTTTTCCATAAATCAAATAGTATATAATGACAAACTTATCCACCACTGGCAGGTCGACCGGCCATTATGGTTTGACAGTCTCTTAAATATCATCAATATTTTTCTACTCGAAAATCTTGAAAATTCTATAGTTCAAAACGTAAGATTCAGTAATTTATAATTTATGTAAAATATACGGATCGTCATGGGGCAAAACTGAAATTCATTTTTTACATTTTCTTCTTCGTGACTACTTTAACACTTATGTACCATTGTATTGTATCTTAAATAACTTATGCATTTTTATTTTTGTTTTTTTTTTCTTTCCAAACCGTTTAGCGCTCGGTGGAAACGTAGAGAACGGGTGGTGCTTAGCTGCGTGTTCGGAGCGTTATCGATGTTGGCCAAAGAAACCGGACTAATGGTCCTTCTAGTGAATTTGGCGTACGACGTTTACTCTTCGTGGAGCCATATTAAAAAGTGAGTATGTTTATATGTTTTGTAGAACAATTATCATCCGTTATTTTCTAAGCTTTTTTTATGCGTATATTAATATTATAATAGTCAGTTGTTCTAAAGAAAAAAAAAATTGTACAATTGATTGTAAATCTATGGAAACGAAAATTGCTACAGGTCTAATAAGAATTTAAATATAATTTAAAACTAGTTTATAGTATTAACGTTTTTTTGGCTTATTGTATAAATATACTAAATAAGATCCAAAGACTCCCATAATGACAGTTTGGCTATATTTTTTTTTTAATAAACTTTGATCCCAATAAGTTGAAGATGAAAAATTATTTATTTTTTGATTTAATTTGCATTTGTCTTTTATTTAATTAAAAAAAAAGCACATATTTCAACGAATATTTTAATATTGTTTTCATGCACATGTATATGCAATGCATATATTGTGCATGTTTTTATGATTTTAAGTGCATAAAGTCTGTATCTCCGCAAATGAGTAAGCATATCTTTACGTAGGGTTCATGAGTAAACCACGAGATTACACTTGAAATTTGATTATATTTAGTTAAATAGTAATATAATTATATTTCGTTTAGTAATTAAATATTACAATTACCGAGTTATATAAAGTTGAATATTCAAATAAGATGAATATAATTTTATACGAAAAGCAGAGTAATTTAAATTACTATTTCTACCACTACAATTTACCGCCGAATAAAAACTTCAACGATCATTAATTATTAGTTATTAAATATACATTTTGTAACACAATAACTTAAAAACAGCAAGTTATTAATTAATGATTCATTTAAATTTATCTCCCTATTGTTTGGTTCTAATTGAATTTCCAAAAAAGTACTAAAACGAAAAAAATATTTTTTTTTTTAGTACTCCACTTAAATATATATTACAAAGGTGTAGGCACAAAAATTATTAAATAATTTTTCTAAGATAAGCATTTTTTATGAAATGTATATATAATATAATAGTCAAAAGATTTCATAAAATATTACGTAAACATTCTGCATAGTTTTCTATACCTAACAATTAAAAATAATTCAATTGGTATTCACATTTAAGATAAATACTTTTATTTAATAAAAAATAAATATAATTTCATCATTTGACATATAAATTTATGATTACTGTCGTCAAAGAACTGACCTAAAAATAAAATGTATTTTCTGAATAATATTTGGAATCTCATTTAACATAATTGACTTTCATTTTATTAGAATAACTATAGACGAAATCATTTAATTAAAAAAAAAAAAAAAAAAAAAAAAAAAAAAGCATAATAAATATAGTACTTATACATAATGTTCTCTAAATAATATTTTCATAGGGCGTCAAAAATTAAAATGTTGAGGTTGTAATTTATAATGTTTTTTCAAAAGTGTAATTTATCTTAGATTTTTAATATTTTTAAATTTTAAATTTTATATTACAAAACAAATATGTATGAATTACAATTTTTTTCATATATTTATTGATTAAATATGCACATACATAAAGTCCCTAGCCTGATAATATATGAATCATGTGTAATGTTTTCGATTAAAAATAACTTTAATAAGTATTAAAATTCACTAACAAGAAAAAAAAAAGTTTGAATAAAATAAATATGTTTCATACAAAAATGTTGTCAATACGTACATTTCACTTTTAGTTATTTAATGAATTATTAAAAAAATATATGGTTTGTAATCAGTGAGGGTTGAACAATGAAATATTTTCTTTCGCTTTTTAAGAAATTTGTTTCTGCTGTTATCTTCTGTTAGAAACTGATGTCATTAACTATTAAACTATTAAAACTTAAAATAAAAAAAAAAGAAACAAGGGCAGTGTTAATACTCGGTTGCTCTTTCTATCATGTTATTCATGAAAATATATAAATTATCTTTAAGTCTTATTTATCTTCAAAGAAAATATTGCATATATATATATATATATATATATATATATATCTGCATAGAAATAAATATGAAAAAGCCGTTTTACAGGCAATTTAAATGTATAGACTATCAATGTGTTGCCCCCGAGAAAATAAACGAGCCGTACAGATTATATTTGAACGATCGCTTAACCTTAATACAGTTTTGGTACCACGGACAAATACTTGTTTTTATAGCCCTACTTAAATTCCCTAGTATTCCTAAACTGGTTATTATAGTGGTAATATTGTTTTAAAAACTATTCTTATCACCAATTTGAGTGGTGTCCACAAAAGCGATTTAGTTAAACATGCAGAAGTTTTTTTTATTTTTTTTGTAAAATAAAAGAGCTGGATGATTCTTACCGATTGCGTTTGACCAGATTTTTTGGTTAGACTTATTTAGTCATTGAAGACAGTGCTATTAAAAGAATAAAAAAAAGTAGTGAAAACCAACAAATAAAAAGTATGTTATAGATATTTTGGTTTTGTCGAAGGAAAAGATAAATTTTCTACTTGTTATTATCGTTTTAAATTGTATTTAGTGTGATGGCTACCTATGCAATTAGTTGGAATACGTGAATAACTACCACAGCATAATATAAACAATCATATGTACGAGTTTAGATAGGTTCATGTAAAATAAAATAAAAATTGTCTTGTATTTTTGAAATATGATTATTAATCTTCAAAGTTTGGTATTCATCCAGAACCGTGTCAATCAGTAGTTCATAATATGATACTACTCAAACAGGGTAATGTCTCAAATTTTATTTTTGTTAATTTGTACGCCATCAGAAAATGCGAAATTTTTCAGGAATCGCAGTGGCGAAGGTTTATATTGTTCATATTAATATCGAATATATCCACAAGTAACACGTCAATGAAGTTTAGAGATTTTATGATACCGAATTGTTCCCGAGAAAAATTATATTCGCGAAAAGTTTAAATTTTTAATCTTCATTCGATATTTTTCTGAATATTTTTATTCGTGGATGATTTGCATAGCTTACAATTATTATAGTACGCCATTCACCATCTATTGAAGTTAAGAACACTTAAATAAAATAAATGTAGTATTTAATAGATTAGACACGATCATAACGTTTGATTACTCGTTGGACGGCTGTAAAATCAAGGTTTTATGAAAGAATAAAATGCATTCGGATATGTAAATAATTAAAAAATGACAAAGAATTCTTTTTCAGAATGAGCACTGTGAAGTTTGCCACTGTATGGTAACGATTTTGGTTAAATAAACATTATTAATAGGACTGTTAGTTAGACTCATAATATTATGGTATTAAAAGAATCATCTAAGATATTATGTGAAATAAAAGAAAAAAAATCTTAAGTCCGTTAATTATTTTTTAAATACATTATTTACAATAGTACTGCAATCTTAAAGTTAAATATTTTTTTTTAAATGTTCACACAGGATGTGTCTATGCTTAGTTAACTGTTAACGCATTATACGATATATCTAAATTTTTAATATATTCTAACATACGTCGTTTCTAAAATTGGTGGTTTGATAACAAAACTATTCACTGAAATGAATGCAGATATATCATGGAATAATTTTTTTTTTACAGGTCAATGGTAGAACACAGACAGACTGAAGAATATAATTCGTTCACTAAAAGAGCTGTGAAAACTATGGTTGCCGTACGTATTCCTATTTTATTTTGTTTATTTTTAATATTTTTCATCAGTATCATGTTTATCACGTTATTTATTATTTAATCACGTGTAACACCTATTGGCATTACGTTATTATTTGATATGAATTCTAATAGAATGCTTTATTGATAACAACAACGATGTCACTGCCATAGTTTTAATCATCAACGATTTAGTTTAATTTTTTTTTTTTTTTATCAGTTTAAATTAAAAATACATGGTATGTAAATATCTTACGATTTAGATTTTCCTAATTCTCAAATTAATAAAACCTTTCGGTTATTTCTAGATTTCTGTTTTCCAGCTGTATAATTTATGGACTTCGAGATATAATCCCTATTATCTTGACGTATGAATTATACTAAAACGTGCTCGTTCACGTATTTCCGTTCGAGTGAAATTGTTTCGTATAACGTGTTTTCGAATCACCACCACGCTCTTTAGCATTATTTGTTTGTAAAAAGTAGAGAAATTCCCCCTCCCCCGGCCCAATATCCACCCGACCGCTGTGATCTCCTGTACACGGCAATTACAAAACCAAAAGTCACTTTTCGTCGCTCACCAGAGATTTAACTCGTCTAAATGCGTCGAGGAGTGTAATGCCACGTGTACTTATATACTGAAAACTTTGCAGACCGTGGCGCTGTTAACGTTTCGACTGTACATGCTCCAGGGTAGTTTACCGAAATTTACCGAACCAGACAACCCCGCAGCATTCCACGACAGCTCGAGAGTCAGGTAAATATCCACTTTTCTGCGATAACCTTTTGCACGCAACAAACAATCGCATGAGTCCTGTGACACGTGATTTCGTTCAAACATTAAACGCGAGAGAATAATAATACAAAAACGAGACGAAACATCAAAAGTGAAATGTAGATATTCGTACCGACGGGTTTCGAGTCTTTTCCCCGAATAAGTTCCTATTATCCCAAAACAAATAAATAAATAAATGTCTCGAAAAAAATATACTACGACATGCAATGTAATTACATATGTGTTTTCGAATTACAGCACTAAAAGATTGATATTATTGTTAAGTAAACAGTACTTGAAATGTGTACACTGAAAAATCGATTTTTAACGATGGCCAATATAATATTATCGGTCTTACAATATTACACTGTGAACATTAAAAAATAAAAATAACTTGTTTTAATATTCGAAAAAATAATTAATGCCTCTATAATTCAAATATCAATGTCACTAAAAAAACCTGATTAACCGAATAATCTGAATTTTCATTAATATTTAACAAGTCATGAATATAATTTACGAGCAATAAAATCAATTATTTTACTAAAATAAATAAAAATGGTTAAAATATATCGTTATTTCAATTATTCTTTTTCTATTTTTCCTATTTTAGAATAGCTAAAAATTATCTGTTGTTTGAAGTAGGTACCCTTTATATTCTATTTATATAAATACAACAATTTTTATTGTTAGAATGTATTGGAAGGGATTTATTTTTCACAAATGTTATCATAAAAATGCTGGTTAAACTGTCAAACGTTTCGAAATTATAACAATAATTTATGAACATATTT
Source organism: Sipha maydis (assembly GCA_034509805.1). NCBI lineage: Eukaryota > Metazoa > Arthropoda > Insecta > Hemiptera > Aphididae > Sipha > Sipha maydis. The sequence goes on from JASXSY010000603.1 coordinate 71,541, forward strand.
GTTTGATATCTTAATCATAAGGTAATTTTTTTTTTCGTAAAAATACAATATTCTTCAACAATCGGTATCCATTAAAAACCACTGAACATTTCGTGGGATTGAAAATATTTATAATTAATAATTAATAAAACTAATATTTAAATTTAAGGTATTATTGAATTACCACCGTAATATTTTCTATAGTATATAATAAATTCAAATTCACTGCAAAACAATTAATATAAAATTTAAATACCATTATTTTAAACTGTAAGTAACTAAGAAAACATTTGAAATTAAATCCAATAAGAATTGAAATACATATTAGCAACAATATTGTTTATTTTTCTTATATTATCCGATAGCGAACTTTGGCCATTGAAAAATTAATAATAATTTGACTTAAGGCTAATGTATTTCATTAGTTTTCACAAGTTATTCAAAAATTATATCATCAAGTACAATCGTAATGGTTGTATGTTATAATGTTAAATATTGCCCATGGTTAAAAAGCTAGATATTTATTTAACAGTAGTCGTATGATTATTTATGAATAATTTCGGACAAAAATATATCATATTTATTTTTATTATGTGTATATATCTATATCTGTTTTATATAAAAAATTAAAAAATCATTGCTATAGAAATGTGTGAAAATGGTTAAAATTTTTTATCAACGTTGATCACGATGCTCATTCGTCGGATTCGCCATACGAATACCCTGCACAACAAAAGTTGTGAAAAATAAAAAGATAAAAATAATTTTGTAGATAACAAAAAAAAAAAAAAAAACCTTATTAAAGTAATAAACGAGTGCATTAATGTTTGTGATTTATCAATATACGTGCGTTTATTTATTTTTTTTTAACGCAAAACACAAACAACAATGGTATAATAACGTGCCGTGACACCGGGTACGGGTTTTAATTAAGCCGTTTAACGATCGTGGAAAGAGTTAAAAGCAAAAACGACACCGTAATGAGGATTAACTCTGTGCGTGCAGTGCGCATTGTGTGTAGGTGGTTCGTGCGCATGGCGTTTTAAAGTACGAACCATAATTTTATAATAAACGTGTATACGGTAGTGCGTACGTTCGTCGGGCGAACAACGAAAAACTCGGAAATCTCAAAGGCCCCGGGTCAAAAAGGACTACGTCGCGATTTCTGAGATACGATATTGCGGGGTCTTTTGAACCGGACAAAGTCTCGTATGTCACGGTTGTCGGCGTGGAGCTGTTCCGTATAAAACGTCCTTTCCCTTCCCGAGCAGGACGACGAGGGAGAGGATGGATGATTATTTTTCGGACCGGTAAACTCGACGGCGACAACGGCGCTGGGTCCCAGAATAAATACTACGATTTCTGTCGTTTCTGCGTTTCACCCACTGCTCGCACCTCATGGCCGCACGAAAGTCGCCCGACGCATTATACGGCAGTGCGTTGCAGATATAATTAATGTGACAGCGAATCTCCTCTACCATCCTTCTGTCCGTGTTCTTTTTTCTCGTACTCTACGCCGGTCTTGCTTTTGCTCTTTATTTATACAAGTAGAATCTTAACGTCGAGTGTTTCAAGATGACCGAGTATAGGCCACTCTTCTCGAAGTGGGCCCGTTCCAGTCCGTGCGGGAGGATATCATTAAGACGATAGAAGTGCGAAAAATAAATAAACGAAACGATAACCACCCGGGACAGATTCGCACAGTGTGACAGATGCAGTGCCTGAAAATAAAACGATAGCGTTGCCGACTCGTCCAGGTGAGATCACAACAACTTCGTTACGAGATCGCGTACCATGGGTTTTCATGTCAAGTATCGGCGCGCGATCAACGAATTTCGTTTCGCGTGCACAACATGATTGCACCGTGGTGCGATTGACGCGATGTTTTCCGACCGTGTACCATAGAGCCGTGTAGTACGACTTATGCGCAGTTCATTAATATATTATTACATCGCACACTACGCTGTAGCTTTGATTCATAATTATGTGCCGTTCTACGTTAACCGTGTTCTAATTCGTGTTCCGAAGGCAATTGTTCATCGACAATCAGCCGCGGTGAGGCAGACCTGGTGCACGGCTTCGGTGGGTCTCGTGTTTCAGCGTGTATGCGCGGCATAAAACTATGCAAGAACCGCAACATCCCTTTCGGTGCTATCCCCGTTAAATGGCTCCCTGTCGAATAGTTTATCGTGTATCTTACGCGAGAATCCCTGTGAGTATACGTATTGTATTTACGTATACATGTATATACGCTGACGGGCAGTTAATATTAAATTCTGTTGCGAGGAATTGTTGAGGACGGTTGAGTAGCGGTGGAGGGAGACTCGCTTTCGTAACCAGGTTTTGGAACGCTCGAAATGGACATATTTCAGAACCCATTTAGACGGTGGAATTCCGCGTTCCGACCGATAAATTCGACGCGGGTTTTGTGTACGCGAAGAAAGGACGGCCACCCCGAGGTTATCATTGTTGTCCAGCATTGCGGGGAGAACGCGAGCGCGGATTCCGATGGGTTGTTTGCTAGTCGAAGCGATTCACTAGTAAATTTACCTCGCGTACATGCCGTGGGCGACACAAAAATTCATAGTTTAACTGTACCGTGCTGTATTAAAGTAACGTGTAGATTCTCAGCCTTGTGAAAACGATAAAAGATCTATGAAAATTGCGTTGCACGTTATACGAATTTTCGTACCCGTCATTGCTAATTCATATATTGGTATTTAGTTTTAAATAAATATATATTTGTACATATTTTTTTTTTTTTTTTTTTTGTTTTGTTAAAAAAACGAGTAAACAAATCGAACTGTAATTAATTATTCACGTAGAAAACAGAATGGTGTACTCGTATTGAAAACATAATTAAATATCGAACGAGACAACGAGGTTTTGGAGCCGATAGTACGAATAACAAGAAAAAGGTTAGGTAAATTTACAATAAGAAATTATTTTATAATTTATGAGGAACGTTTGTCGTTAAAAAATGTTGATGTAATGGATATAAATTGATATTTAATATTTTATAAAACATGTAAATTAAACGAGATGGTTAAATTTCTTGATAAAATAATGAATATCTGAATTAGTAATGTTAAAGTGGCCTAAATCAGTATTTTTTTCCTCTTTAAAGTAAACGTTTTCGAATGACAATAAAATTTGTTTCGAAACATTTGATGTTAAATAACAATAAAATATTTTGTTCAAAAGTGAACGAATGGCAAGAATATTTTAAATTTTTAATTGATCCACCGAATAATGTTTTATAAAACGAAATTATGATATAATCATAATAATAAAATACAACCTTAGAATTCATACATCACTTCGAAATGCAAACTACGTATTTCATATTAATTATCATATAATTTATGCATAAGTTCAATAAATGCTACAAAAATACACATATAGGTATTTCCATCAATCAAACATCGAGTAAAGAGATTTTATTAGTTTTCCGATACATTTTTATCCACATACATTTTAATGTTTATATAAACAAAAATGAATAAATCGAGGTCAAAATAGTATGAACGAATAAAAACTATTTTCTTTGGAAAAATTAAAATAACAAAGAAGAACCTATTGTATTGCAAAGGTGTTAATCAAAACGCACGACCCGTTTATGCATTTTTTCGTGTGATTTATTTTATTGAAATGTTCATTGATTTAAAAATTTGGTTTCTATCATCAAATGGATTCGTTGGTATTGTAACGAAACATAATAATTATTGTAAAGTACATTATTTTAATAAGCATTTATTTTTTATTTAATTTATATTATTTAATATAAATGCATTTATATATGTTTTGTTACAGTATTGTTTTTATTTCATTCAAGACGTTCAAATGAATAACTATCGTTTTTACTATATTGCACTCTTAGTCTGAATATTTGTCAAAATTTAACTTATATTATCATTGGGAAAAAAATGAATAACACGATTTAATAATCACCAAAGGTATACACTTAATAATATTTGAGAAGAGGAGGGGCATAGAGTAAAAATAATATTTTTTAACTACAAAATTTTAAATTTTCAAAAGTTATAGGTATTTAAAATCATTCAATTTAATTTAAGAAAATATTTCAAACATTTCGGGATAGGAAATTTTGGTTCTGAAACCTAAATCACTCTTGTTTAAAGCATTTATACTCGCAAGCTTACATTCGGACACTTGATTGAGTAAATGGATGGAACAGCATAAAAGAAACTCATTATAAGTAATGAGGTATTTCTCCATACCGACAGCAAAGTACTGAAACAAATTTTTAAGTCAATTAATTGGCGAGAAAAATCTATTAAATTTACTCATAATATTTACAGTGTGTAATTGATACTTGGAAACACTGTATGACCCTTCACGTATAACATATTTTTGAATTATATTTTTTTTTTTTTTTTATGCCTAACAAACTTTATTATGTACTTATAAGCTAATTAAACTAATTTTATGACATTTAATTTCGCGCTTGCGTACAAAAACTTTGTTTTTATTTATTTATTTTTTTATATAGCAACTCCCCTATTTTAGTTATTATTTTTACCCATATTTTTTTTATAAATTTTAATAACTTTACCAACTTTCTAAATTAAAAACTAGCTGAGTTATGGATATCTAAATTTTTGATTATAGATGAAATAGTTTTATTGACATTTTTGAATAATCATTAATTGTATTTAATTAATAAGCATTAAAATCCAATCATATTAATTTTATTTTCAATATCGGATAAGTAAACAATAAATTACAGCTACATGGTTTTCAACTATTTCACTAGTGTGGTTATCTAAATCAAAAACAATACTTAAAATTAATATAAATTATTTTTTATTAAATTAATGTATTTTACATTAACTACTATAAAATTGAATGTCATACAATTAGTTTAATTAGCTTAATAAGTGTACAATATAGTTTGTTAGTCATTCAAAAAATCATAATTCAAATATATGTAACACGTGAAGGGTTATACAGTATTTCCAGCTATCGACTACTCACTGTATATATATATATATATATACAATGAAACCTCTAAATACCGGACACTCTTGGTCGCTGTAATTTTGTCCATCATTTAGAGGTGTCCGCTATTCAGAGGGGAAAAAATATTCGTAAATAATTGGGAGAAATAATAACTACATAATATAATATTCAACATTTATATAATATGTACATATGTATAATAATGATATACTTGTAGGTATGTTTTGTTTTTGTATTATTTAATAATAAATAAATATAAGTTATACATATTATTATTTAAAATTATGATATTATATGTAAAAATTATTGAATGTAATTTAATAGCATATTACACACTCAAAATTCAAGAATCTCAATTTTTTCTTTTAGACTTAATCTTTTACATTTACTAGCCATTGCGTACTACATTACGTTTATGAATATGTCCGTATGTATTGTAATCACAAATATAACTAAATAATTACTAAAAATGTACGAGTAGGATAACATCACAGAATATATACTATAAAAATGTTTCATTGACGCGATAATGGACTGATAAGATAATCTATTATAATTATCTATAATTACAATTATTGTCCATAGTATAATAATGTATTGTAGTATCATTAGATTAGATATTTCTTAAACCATTCTGCAATATTATTCTATATTTACGATAAAAATTATCAATATCAAAAATTAAATTGCGATAAAAGTGTCCGTTATTTAGAGTGTCCAGTATTTAGGGGTTTTCGTATATAAAAGTGTTGAAAATGTCTCCGTTTCCGTTCCCATAAAAACGTCTGCTATTTGGAGAAGTCCGCTATTTAGAGGTGTCCTTTAAGGGAGGTTTCACTGTATACAAATATATGTATATAAGTATTGATGCGGAAGACTGATGATATTCCCCCGACGTTCTTCTTTACCTTTTGCATATCCACCGATAATGTAGATTATAAGGATTGTATCCGATTAAAAGTTTAAAAATAAAACGATCGGCATGAAAGTAAAAAACTAATGATATAACTGTAATATCGGAGTTTGGAAAAAAAAATTAAATTTTCGAAATCATCAATCGTTCAGTTCAGACACGGCGCTTTGTGTAGTTGATTTCACTACACACGTGTATTGGTATACCCGTAGTAGTACATTTTATCGCGTACAGGAATGGATGGTTTCTCTTTCTCCGTCTTGTGATCTACCACACACACTCTCTCTCTCTCTCTCTCTCTCTCTCTTTCTCTCGCAATCCAGACATTAAAATACGAGAATTGAACATTTATAGCTTTGTAACGAGAGTACATGTACTGTTCTCTTGAAAATAATAATAAAACATAATTATATACACCCGTCCGACCGATTCAAAAATACGATCCGCGTATCGTCGTGATAAAAAACTCGCAATATTTCAATCGCATGTCCAATCGATCCATTTATGCGCCGTTCGTCTAAACTGAACCATAAATATTATAACGGATTCAGTCCACGTGTGCGCAAGCCGTAGTCAAGATCTAACGTGGATCGAATAACGCCTGCAATCTGACGAACAGTCTGTTATCCCAGCGGTTTCGCACATAGAATTATATTTGACAATAAATCGTTTTCTTATGTTTAACATGACCGTGTAATCGAATCAACTTCATTCGTTACGGACTTTTCCGCGTTAAAGAGCGTACACACTGTAAACCGTACCGAATTGGAGCGTGAACCGTGCCAACGTGTATAGTGAAACGTTAACTGCAATGAACTGAACATCTGCATAGGTTTCACGATACTTAAAGACGAAACGACCGACAAATCTGTCGTATGGAAATCGATAATGCATAATATCGATCACATCCGGATGCTGTGCTTTTTGCTTTAGATGCGAATATAAGCCGACTGCTCTGAAATACCGCGTATATTTTTAAGATATGTCTAAGCAAATGGGACCAGAACTTCGCGGTTTTGTCCATTGGTTTTACACCGGAAACGTAATAGATGACGAAATCGAGTTGTTCGTCATTAAACAAAAGTTAAACATTACATTTACTCGAAACTTATCATTTCGTTTATGACTGCAATAGTAACTTTTTTACGATGTTTGTATACTGTTCGATGATATAAAAGTACTTGTTATTTTCCAGAAAATTTTTCACACGTTATTTCATCATATTTCGTTGCACGTCGATAATTTTAATGCTTTCTGCAGTATACAATAGTAGATTGAAATTCAAAGTTTGACCAGCTATAACTCGAGATAAGAAAATAAAACCTAACATAAAATATTCTTGTATAAAAGAAAAATATTGAATTCGACGGTTACGAACAAAGTTTTGCAGAATTCTTACAGTGTAAATAATAATAAATAAATAAAATAAGCTGTGAACTTCATCAGTTTGTATTATTTTCTCAGTTATAGGGAAAAATATCGATTCAGCTCTGGAACTTTCCAGATTTATGTACTAATTTGAATTCGAAACATTTATTATGATTTGTTCATCATAACCCGTGCGATCCTCGCTCGTTATGCATTTGTTTATAATTTTATGTACAGTAGTACAGTGCATAATATGCTACTACTGTGTGATTATAAATCACTTTTTGGTGGCGGTCCGTGTACAAAAATTGTTTAATGAAAAACTGTTTTACTCAAAAATTCGAATGAATTTATTTATTTTAACTGATCGTGAAACGTTCGAAAAACAAATTGATTCGTCACACATAGTATTTCAACAACACTAGTATAGTTGTAGTTTTTAAATAGTTACCACCGTCATAATGTGATATTAACATTTGTATGTCTGCTAGTTTTAATTTAATGGCCACTAGTATAAAATATAACGTAATTACAACGAATCAAAAGTTAATTAGGAACAGGCAATAACATTTTCTTTTATTTTTTCGTGCACAAAGAAAATAAACGCTTCTTCTTTCAGATTCGACGTCTTTGATGGTGATGTGATATTAAACTCAACTAAGTATAAGAATATTGACACAGTGTTGATTACGAAATCTTTATGTATTATTTTTTGATTAATTAATGTTCCAAATAAATTATGCTAAACGTTGATTATAATTTTTTGTAGAGTCGAAAAGAATCACAAAATTCCGATAAAAAGTAAATTAAACGAATTTATAATTACACTTGCCATACCACTGAAAATATTAATTTTAAATATAGCAATTACAGTAATAATATTTAAAACGTATTCGATATTAATATATTTTTATGATGAAGAATATAAAACCAGAGTTTAAAAATTTTAAATCTGGTCATTTACTTTATTAAGATTTAATTAATTTAATTTAACCATTATCTTATATGTCGTATATATACATATATGTGTGTAATGTTTTAAGCAAAAAAATTTGATTGTTTTTAGCCATATATTAAATACATTTTTACTTTTGATAAACGCTAGAAAATTAGGTCTTATTATCAATATACTATCTAAGCTACTGAAAGTTATAATTTACTTAAGTAATTAATTGACAAAAATAAATATGGACTACAATTGTAGTAAAAATTCGAAAAAAGAGTCATCATAAATTATGATAATTTTACAATAAGCTTAATACATATTTACTACGAATGGAATGATGTAAATTAAAAAACTGATAACATACGTTGAAATCAATAATTTTAGTAAATTATTCACATTATATTTTTATTTTTTATATAAAATAATATGTAAGAAATAATCGTAGTGTATATGCCTAGTGATTTATTTGAATCAAATAAATAGCTAAAAGTTTAAATTGTATTACTTTTATGTAAGGTTGTCAATTTCAACGACAACGATCAAGTATTATATAATATAATATATATAATATAAAATATAACACAACATGATTTGATAAAGCATACATTTGTATTTATTTATTCATCCGTTTTGAAACCTGATTGCCAACAAGAGCAACAATACACAAACGTTAACGTACAATTATAAATGAGTAAAAAATTAAAATTAATAGTTAATATCACTGCTGTAATGAAGCTGATACAATTTTAAATTGTTTTTTATTTTTTTTATTCAAATATATTGGAACTTATACTTTTAGATATGGATAATTTTTGTAGTTCTATAATATTTATCGAAACGCAACAACATCCTTTATATTTCCACTGCAGTATTTCCGGGTGCTCAGTAACAGTATAGAATAATTAAGTTTGATTCCAATAGTGGTTGGTAGTCACAGTACGGTGTTGGTAGAAGACGATGAATCCGTTCTCGCATGACAGGTTGTCAACACCACAACTTCACTAAATAATTAGTCATCATGGAATCTATAAAGTGTCTGGAACATTCTTCATTTATTATTACGGTTGGAAAACAAAGTTATTCATTTATATATTCCTCGATTGATATGTATTTTACTTAAGCATATCGATTACATTTTAATATGTGTTTAATACCGTGACAAAGACTGTATTGAGCAGTGAGGTATATTATTAATCTACAGAACGTTTTTAATACTTCACATCCTAATCGATTTTAACACTTCGTCCATCTTTAGATGAAATGTAAATCGTCTTATAAATAATCGCTAAACAACTGCACATATTATTTTATGTTCTGCATCTAACGGTCACCGTGTATTTACTAAACAATTAAAATTATTACCTCCGCAACATTCGATGATTCTTATAGTTTATTTAACATTACGTATGTAATATACTCTAGCATAGTTATATTAATACATATTAATATTGTCCAACGTAGCTGCAGCGTTATTTACGATAACTTCGTTATACACCGACAACAAACACGGTTCACCGATTTTTCGTTTCCCTTTCCCTTGCATCTTCACTTTTCCAAAACCGTAAGATCATTTCATTGTCATCAATGTATTATTATAATATGGATCAGGGGTGGCCAAACTTTAAAGACTCGTGATCGACTTCTGTGTTTTTCTAGGTTATTACGATCGACAAGAAACCAAAAAAATGGTTGTAACTAACAATAAATGTATTTTATGAACGTGCATATTATATTTATTCATTCGATTTACAATATAAATGAATAATAATAAAATTTTATAATTTTACAGAACACGTATTTTAATAATTATTTTATCAATTTATACGAAGCCATAAATACTGTTATATATAATGTAATATACATTAGAATATGTACTACATAACTACATTACTATTCGATTTCAATGTAATTTTTTTTTTTTGTGGTTTGAACAAAGATATAAAAATGTATAGAAAATAAATCAGTCTAATGAATCAGTCTAACAGGAAGCGCTAATTGTCAGAAGTTTATATTATCGATTGCCGGCGAGACTGGCTTTGTGCCGAGTCATTATTTCCATCCGTTTGAAAACGCGTAACACGTGTAGATACTGCACATTTTTAACGTGCATATTAAACATTGTATGACATTTTTAAATTTTACTGTTGTGCAAGAATGTGCAAATATGGTACCTGACCCAAGATAAGTGAGAAATAACTATGTTTGAAACAACAATTCAAGGAATTAATGAAAAAAAAAAAAAATAATAAATAAATAAATAAAAAATAAATAATAATGAACAATATCAAGCTAGAATAAATATTACTTCAGATTCCTTGCATCCATCACGATAACCATATATAAACAAATTAAATGATGTAAGAATATACATTGTACAATATGTTATTGTAAGAACAATTCCAGAATTATCTAACAACGTCGCAATGAGACTTAGACTAGTCAGCTTCTGTTTCATTATAGAACACGTGTTACAAAAATAACAAATTCAACGATATTTTTTTTGGACAATGTGATAAATAGTGCATTTCTTCAACTCTGATGAATGTAGATGCACTATATTATGTTCGATTAGTGAAGATTACGTGAACGTGCATTGGATATAACTTCTTTTTCTGACTGTTCATACGTAATCGTAGAAAATAGTCAATGTCTGACAAACATATAATCAAAACTTTTGTTTTGTTTTCCATATCAGACACATGGAGAGTTTAAACAATATCTTAGTGTAATAATGATGATAATAATATTATTTTCATATCACTAAGCTTACATAATTCATACTGTCTGGCGAGCTCTAATTTGTGCTACACCATTTGTTTTCCAATCCCATTTGAGTGACGTCTTGCGTTTTATTTTTTTTCCTACGACGGATGTTTGTTTTTTTTATTTATTTATTTTTTTTAAACAGACATCATACTTTTGTGGTAAATCCGTAAATTCGTTTGTATCTAAAATAAAATCACGTTTTAATGCTTCTCGCACAATGTTATGAATACAATATCATAATTTTCAATGCTATGTCATGAACTCATCTAATAATAATTATAATTGTAAAAGTTTATACCTCGATGGACGCTGTATTTTATACCGGAAGCTCATTGCTATATAAATGTTATACATCCCGACGGGGTTTACGTGAATTTCAATTAACCAAAAAATGTTACTGTCATTATTTGCATTGCGTGAAAGTCCTCCGCCTGGTCATACTATCTGATTAATGTACGCTTATTGATTTATAGCTCTTCGTTGGTTTAAATGTGAAAACGATTTCAAAAGTCTCTTGCATCGTGACCGAAATCAAATTAAAATTGTTTGCATTATTAAAACTTGCCGAAGACCATCCCTGACCTTATATAATCGTACCCGTTTATTTAATATCACTCGGCAAAGTGCACGGTGCACTGATGTGCACACAACGCGGCTGAAACGACGAGACGCGCTCGACGATAGATTTGACTTAACCCGATACCGATGGCCAAGGATGCGGGTGGGACGTCACGTAAGGCTCTGTGCCCGTAGGTGATTTTCTCGTGTAATTATATAATTACCGTCTCCGGTAACGAATACGGATAACACGTGTATAGCATACAACATTCGGACTACGACGCGCTTTAAATTGATGAACGCAAGGACATCCGTTTTTATTCAATTATCGTCAGTTAGATAAACGGATGTACCCAGAGTTTCAATGATATTTCTCCACGCTAATCGACGGTTCGTGGGAACGCCATTGCACGTTCTGTCCATTGGATACCTAATAGTTTCAAATTGTTTTTGCAACATATCGAACTCGAAACACCACATAAAGCTTATGGGTATAAATCACAATTTCTAGTCGTGTTCGTAATACGAATCTTTTGTTTTATTTTCTGTTATTTTATCGTAACCTAATACTGTAGATCGAACCCTTACACGCTCAAATGTCGAAACCATAGTTTTATCTTTTTGTAAGTTTTTTTTTCACAACCATGACAATGTTTAACGAACCATCCAAATTGTAATTGAAGTACTTAAATCAGTGCAGTTGATATAAAATTTGAATTACGACAGCGTTAAGGACGTAATATTTAGGTAATTACGTTTTGAATAAAAGTTGTAATATAAACTTGCTTTTTGTTATTTTATCTTGTTTAAACAGCCAATTTTTTTTTAAAAAATCTCGTTTTTAATATACTCGTAAGCAGAATCGTAACAATAGTTTTAACATAATTTATCAATTCAATTAATATATTTTAACATTAATTCTAAGAACAGTTGAGGTATTTTTGATTCTGAGAGAAACAAGAAATGCATTTTATAATTTAAATGCTTATATTTTTCATTCAGTATATTGTTTTGTTTTAATTCTTTCTAATTATTAACCCCAAATCTAAGAAAAAAGTTAATTGCATTTATGATAAAAAAAGTTAATTTATTTTGTAAATTTATTAGTATTAAGTAATAGCTCTTTTATTTTCAAACGATAGTTTTTCCTTAAAATATTATTTGACTAAATAGGTAAATTATAACTCTTTGATTTGATAATATAATATAATACATAATTCATAATATTCATATAGTTATTATTATCGAATATATTGTTTTAGCAAAAATATCGTTTCATTTATTCAAAAAGACCTAAATTAAAAACCATAATATCGAAGTATCGCATTATCGAAATAAAAAAAAAATATCGACTGATGTATTATCTTAGTCTTTATCGGGTTGTCTACGAAATTTAATAAACGAACAGAGAGTATTATTTTTTTTTTTCTTTATCATATTAGAAGTTAAAATTGAATGAGTACATGCACGTGCAATTATAAAATGTGTGGTTGTATCACAGTATGAAAAATGTAGTACTTTAAATCATGTAATAATAATATCCGTATGTATGTTCCGTATGCACTAGAGAAAGAGGGATTGAGAGAGAAAGTGGGTAGGTATGGGTGGGCATGGATAGTATCCGTGTATGTTTTAATCTTCGTGATGGGAGTGAGGGAAATCAATTCAAACGCGGTTACTCGTGCGTTTTCGTAGCAACTCTTTGCCGGAGAGTGAAATAAAGGCTATTTATGTAAGGAGTCTAATTAAAATATGGTAATTGGAATCGATGGGCTAATAAAAGGAAAATAAAAACAAGAAAAAGTATTGAAACACGGGACATTTCCCGTTCCCGACGCTAAGCGCGTACGTCACGGGAAAAAAACCTGTATTGTGATTTTTATGCGTACGCGCATACACACCAGCGAAACCTAATCGATTGAGAACAAATTAATAAACCAATAGAAAATACGAGTAAAACACCCGCGTGAGTGGAGCAGATGATATTATGATTTTTGTACTACATTCGTCGCTACTACGTTACGCACGCAGAGGCGGTGGTAATAACGGCACTTGTCCGATGATCGATCGCGTTCGTCCCGTCGTTAGAATGCTATTTATTCCCATTCCCACTCCACTACCGTATATTTTTTTTGACGGAGGATATCCGCATAAAACAAGACCGACGACGACGAACCATTCCGAGAGTAAATGTTCTGTTGAAAAAAATACAAAAAAAAAAAAAAAAACGAAAACACGTACTGTTGTATTATATTAGATTGTCCGTCCGATCTATGCGGGATGTTTAAAAAACACATTGGGTTGCTTGCCCGACCGCTCCAAATACACCGGGTTTGAACAGCCGACAGCGTAACGTTTTAAAATCTACGGTATCGATGAGTGCGACCGGTGACCGATACACGACGCGAGCGTGTTCCTTGTACGCTGGCTGCCTACGAATTCCTGTTGGCGTAGGATCAAAATAAAATAAATATACCGCACAAAGTTACGATGTTATTATGTTCCGCGTTGATCCGTATACGTGATTCCATTTATTTCCCCAATTTTTAATCGATTTATAATCATACGATCAGTTCGGTTTCGTATGCCGACAAGTGCGCACGTATACCAATACACGCTCCGTTATCAGAGTAAGTGAAAGGTCATCGTCATTACGCGCATTCGCGCCATGGACGTTGTACCTAAATACTATAATATGTTCGGCACGCCGCTTTCACACGATATAGCCAAAAAACTGTCAACAGTTTATGATATCAAGGGGAATGTTATTCCCTTCCAAAATACGGTACCGGAAGGCAAAATCGTTCACATTCACGGAAAACGTAATTTGTCTTCTTCGTCTACTTCTCCTAGACCTGCGGACAAGAAATCAAAACCATTTGTTTCCCCGAATCGATTCGGGGTTCTACAATGCGACGAGGATCCAAGTGAGTGTGCTTTTCTCCAACCTAGTGATCTTACTGCTGTACGTGAGACTCAGTCTCGTCCCGATATCAACAAAAATGTTACCCGTTCTCAACCTATATACATCAAAAATATTACCAATTTCACCTTGTTCAAAAATAAATTAATACAACTCACGTGTATTAATGGTTTCACTTGTAAGGCTACACCATCTTATCTTATCGTTCGACCAAGTGGGCCTGCCAATGCTAAATTAATACTCGACCACTTAAGGAACTCCGACACGGATTTCCACACTTTTTGTCCACCTAGCTCTCGGCCATTCAGGGTCGTAATCAGAAATCTTCATCAATCAACTCTTAGTTCTGATATCTCTGATGCTATAACTGAGCTTGGCTTCTCGGTTAGACATGTTGAAAATATTAAAAAGAACAAAATATCTCTACCGTTATTTTTCGTAGACCTAAATCCCAATATCAATAATTCGGACATCTTCAAAACTACTAGGTTATTGCATACCTCCGTCGTGGTCGAAAAACCACATAAATCCAAAATCGGTACACCTCAATGCCATAAATGTCAGACTTACGGTCATACGAAAACATATTGTTCACACAAACCTCGTTGCGTCAAATGCGCAGAAGAACATCTCTCCGACATGTGTTCCAAAGATAATAGTCTACCGGCTAAATGCGCACTCTGCGCAGGTGCTCATACCTCTTCGTATAAAGGATGCCCAGTCTACAAAAAACACGCCACTTCTTTCAAAAAACAAAAATGGGGAAGACGTTCAACCTTCTTGTCAGGGCCTACTAAACCCATGAACTCTGAGAATCCCTGCAATTCCAACCAAACTCGTACCTACGCCGATGCCACAATCAATCAACCACCTACCGTATTATCTGTTAATTTAAATAAACGTATTAGCGAAATCTCAAACATTTTGTATCCATTAATTAAGTCATTAATGAATGTTTTAAATAATTTAAATTTAATCTTATCTACACCTTAATTATTGTTATTACTAAAGTTATTCTGATCATTGATTTCATATTTTTATTATTATTATTTGTATCATCAGCACATGTAGTGGTTCTGTTGTTTTTACCGTTTCATTTAAAAAAAAATAAGATACTTATTAATTTATTCTTGTTATATTCTATGTTATATTCATATATATTAACTAATATAATTGTATTGCTGTAATGTTATAAACAAAGGCAAAATAAAAAAAAAAAAAAAAAAAAAAAAAAAATAATCATACGATTGGTGGGCAACGCAAGCTGCGGCTAAAGGAGCAGATATTGTTGTATTCATATATATTGTACATATTAAATTCATTCCGTATAAATGTAAAAGATAAAAAAAAAAAAAAATAATAATTTCCTCGTCGAGTCCAATGAAATCGGCAATCACTCGTTGGCGGTAACGCGTATGATATAAATATATGTTGCGGTCAAAGTGTGTAAATAGGGCATTTAAGTACAGTACCCGGACATTGTGCACGATTCTCGTCGTTTCTGGGCAAAGCTGAATCCGATTTTAATTCGGTTAATTTTCCTGGACATTGCAATACAAAAGCCGGACATTGCTTAATTGTCAATGGGCGCTGTAAATTGATCGCGATTCCGCGTCCGTTTAAGCTATAATTTTTCTTTATCGTTTCAACGATAATGATGGTATCTAACTAATGACTGTAGGTATAGTAATAACAGGTACTGTACTCACATGGTTTCGGTATCTGTGATGATATAGTAAGGATAATAATTAATTAATTAATAGTTTATTGTCGTATGATCATTTTATTAAAGGGTATGCCACCGACAATCTAGACCGGAGGTATACAATTTAGATAAATATAGAATTTCAGATCAGTTGTAATTATATCGTTCATTAACATTCATATTTATATATTTTTAATTGCAATTGCCCACTGTGTTTTGGTCATTATGAACAATCCGGGCAAAGTATATCATTTTCCATATTGTCCGTTGAAATTGAGCATTGTATATATTGTCCGGCGCTGTACTACAACGCCCATAAACTTTGACCGTAACATGTATATATATATATATATATATATAATATAAACCAGCCTTAGTTACCTAATCTCAACACTCTGAATAATGGTATATTTTTTTTTTGTTTTATTTATTTAAATTCATCTACTTACTTCCGTCAGCTGTTCTTATTGTTCTACATTTCAATAGATAGTATAAAAAAAAATTTAATAAAATAATAATATTATAAACCTTGTAGCATCATGGTGGACAACAAGTCGACCGTTACTCCTTTTATTCTTTTTTTTAAAAACAAATGAAATATTTATTTATTTATTTTTATTTTTTTTTAAATGTATATATGTCTTTGTTTAACCGATGAATATAAATACTATATTAATTAAAATGAAAAAAGGCAATTTGTTATATATATATATATATATATATATATTCCGTTAGTATATAATAATGGTCTCCATCGTGTTCGTATATATAAGTGCCACTAATTTCACGTGAATATACTTTCTCGTATTCACGTAAAACTTAGGTCCAATTTTTAAGACCTGTTGCATAATATTTTTGCGTATTTATTGCATAATTTATTTATTTACACTGATTTTTGTAATAAAATTAATAACAACATTCTAAAAATCATTATTCGACAGTTATTTATTTTTTTAAAATCAATATATATATATTTATTATAAGTAGCGAATAACATACATTTTTATATCAATTATAATTATTCAAGTCGTTAACAAATTCATGCATTCACGTGGTTATAACTCCAATATGTTTTCACGTATTTTAGCATTTATTAATTTAAATTCGTGAACACATATATTTGTATTTACGTGAAAAGTAAGAACTCTATTATACAACAAAAAACAATTATTATAATATTTAAATATTGCAAAATTATTATTACTTATTTATATTTTAAATACAAATTAAAAAATAAAGGAAGTGTAATTTTTTCTGTAATTTGTTTCCAAATATAACCACGTGGTTCGGCCGTTTGTAGACAATCGTATTACCCGAGCGAGGCCTTATGAACCTGTACCGGCTTATTCCCCAAAAGTCAGTCACGGATGTCAACGGATCGATCCGGTCACAATGGTTATTACCAAGGTTCGATCAGGGATAGGAACAAAAAGATGTGCGAATTCAACCGTAGATTATAGCCTATGAGTATGATACATTTTTACATCAGGGACCAATCGAATATGTCTTGAAAGCACGCATCAGATAGCCAGACAAACATATTACATTGGAAACGTGTGACACCGTCCTCGTGTTTATGGATTTATGGAGGAACATCTAACATGTGATTTTAAATTATTATGAATAAATTATTCTTTGTAACGTCGTTAAAAATCCAGCAATTACGTTAGGCATAATATTGATTTCGACTTAACGAACAATGGTTTTTTCTTCTTTTCAATTGTTTTATTTAAGTCCGTTTTACTTACCGAATTATCATAGGCGAAACCGTTGGCTATGAAAAAATTAAAATATAATTTGCTCCAATAATACTTGGTTGAAGTATCACTCAATACTTTATTTGCGAAATGACAAAAACACAGCTTAACGACTTTTAGGTACTCGGAGTTTCTTGGGCCTAGGCCAACGTTGACGTCTGCCAAGTCCTTTAAACAGAAGACAGAGAGAATTAGAGAGATGGAGGGAAGTGGTATTTATATTGTCTGTTTAAAACTAAGGATATGCCAGGCGATAGTGGGGTGGATGAATTCGAGACATTTTAATTAAAAACTTAATAAAAACAAAAATTCAATTTTCTGACTTTTTTGATAAATCTATTTATTGAAGAATTAGTATTGAGTGAATAATTATTTAAAACCCGGAATAATTGTTTAAAAACTTATGCAGTAGGAAGAATTATTTTATTATTATTATTGTTATTATTTAAATGATTTGAAAATACCAGTTGACTTATTTTTTTTTTTTTGTAATTTAGGATGAAGCCAATCAAATAAAAATAAAATATTTTAAATCGAATTATTGCATTTTAATTTAAACCGTTCGATTTCTGAAATATCCAATATATTAAGTATTTTAATATGAAATTATCTAAAGTGGTAAAGAACACGAGTACCTATATTGATCGTTTTAAAACTTCAACAAATCGAAATATAAAGAACAAAGTTTTTGTATAAATATGTTTTACGAGAAATAAAACTCTAGAAAAAACCTTAAACGAAAATAATAACTATAAAATATAAAATAATCCAAATAAAAATACAATTGTGAACTATCTCTAAACTTGTTCACCCTAGTTATTGAGAAAAAAGTAATAACCTTATAAACTGAATTCTAAAATAATTTAATGAAGTCGATGGTAAAATAATGAAAGCACAGTTTTCACAATTTGCTTTATTGGTAACCCTGCGTCTTTTTCCTATCGTACATTTTGTTATATGTTTGTTATTGTGGATGGTTCCGTTCAGATCGTATTAACGATAAATTGAAACTCTTCGAGGTTTTAATAATAACTATTATTACAGCTGTATACCGTATTATCGGTACAAATTCATTTCAGTACGGTTTCTCTTTATTAAGCCCGTGAAAGCTCAGCCAATTTCAAAAAGTGAAACCAAAGCGACTTCGTATAATAGTCGTATTGACAATAACAATAAAACTATTGTATTCCGTGATGGGCGCTTATCATCGGTTTTCGCGGTATCGGTCAGAAGTAAAAAATCGATGTCCCAACACGACGTCGACTACGACGACACGGGATGTAACATTTACAACGCCCGTTGAAACGAATGTACAGTATTTTTCCAAACAAAAGACGTATTAGACACAATTGTTTCCGCGTCCATTGCTTCCAATCAAATTTCATTCGACCGTGATAGATACAACGGATCACGGTGGTGGTTTGATCTTGTTTTGCAAGACTGCGAAACGTCCCACTGCTGCGAGGAGTGATTTGAAAACCGTTCCGATTTATATGGTACATGGCGCGGCGTGTGTAAAGTTACCTGATAACGTTCAGCGCACGGTCCGATAGCGAACTATTATGCCCAGCTTCCACGCCTAACCTCGATTCGTTTAGTTTTCGGTTTTGCCTACAGGTAGCTCGGATCAATATAACATCTATAGAGATGCTGCAGTGCTCACGCCTCTGAACGAATTCAATTTTTATTTTTTTCCCACCGAACGTTTACGTATAGAATTTTCGACCTATTTTCTCCCATAACAAATTGTATTCATGCATAAAATATAACAACGAAACGCCTTTGGAATGTATCTTATACACAACTGGCCCGAAGAGAAAAGACGCTACATAGCTCCGCTGAAGTCTGACGCGTAATATAATTATTTTTTTTCTTATCAACAATATCTATTTTGATTAAAATTATAAACTGTACGATAAAAATGTACAGTAAGACTATGTGATTACGTAACAAAAAACGGACTGCGATACGAATAAAATAAGTAATCTGTTAACGATACCTTTGATATTGGAAATTTTTTAAATGTGGAATCAGAAAATAAAATTATTACTTTAGAACAGTTAATTAGAAATTATAGGCTCAGATGATTTTTTCAACTAGAGAAAAAATTAAATGTTAATTTTTAAACATTTAGTGTTTTTAAAAATATATTTTTTAATAAAACCAACTTGACCAATAAGGTTTTGTATTATTCGTGGTGTGCATAGACGTAGGTAGTGGAAAAGAAAATATGTCATTGCGGTCAATCGGACTTTCGTCTACACTCTCTCGGGATCGCTGCCAAGCGTATTGCAAAGACTTAAATGTCCTCAGACCTCACCAAAATTACTTATACCACCGTACGTGTTTCGAATATCGGTAAACGCGTGCAAGATCAAAAAAATAAAAATAAAAATAAAAAATAAAAGGAAACATGAAAAAAAAGGTTAGAAGAATCAAGAGAAACGAAATGCTTTTTACATCTACTAGACCAGAGGTTCCTAAACTGTGGGTCGCAATTATATTTTTGGTGAGTCGTGCTATATTTTTATATTAAAAATAAATTTATATTTTTATGTTATAAGCAACTGATTCACTAAAAAAAAAAAAGGTCATTCGTTGATATTGTGGGTCGCCAAATTTTAAAAAATTCCCAAAATGGGTTGTATAATAAAAAGTTTGGGAACCTCTGTACTAGACGCTAGTAGAATAAAAGCGTATTCTGTACGATTCCAGCAGTACATATGTTGGTGTGCCAATTTTGTTCGCTCCACAAAACCGTGTCAGAACGCCTGTGAACGAGAGTTTCCCGAGTTGTGATTTATAACCAATCATATTACCGGTTACGTGAAAAAAAAATGCAATGAATTTTAATAAGGTATTTAGACTAATCGATCAAACATACCTCGGAGACCCGTTAATTACGTTATGTAATAAAGTTCGTAGACGTAAAATGTCATTTTAGCACCACTATTTTAGTCTAACAGACTACTCTAATACTTCACTGTAATTCACAACATTTATTAGCTATTATTGGTACCGAAAATCCTTGCGTTAGGCAAAACCTGTTTAAGTGCTCGTATGTGTTTGTTTGTATTAATGTATGTGTGTGTATATTTACTTATGTATAGTGAATAAAAATATGTACTTTACTAAGGAACACTAGATGGTTTTACTATAGTACAAAAAGAAGGCCTTTTGGAGAGACACTGAAAGTTTAAAACGTATATTAATACTAATACCAGGTACAAATGGGTTTTATTAAACATACATTACGGTACTTACCATAAACATAGAACCCGTAAGAATTACGGTAATATTAAATTATAATTTTGTACGAACGGTTTACAACACAATGGGATTTTACATAATTTCAGCAGTCATATTTGTTGTGTAACTTATTCAAACAATGTATAAAACATAATAATTTACCATTTATGTGTCTGAGTAAACGTAACCGAGTTCTTTGATATTCGACGAATACAAACCTTACTGCAAATCCGCGAATCGAGTTTTTCAGTCATCGAGAGATTCAGTTTTCAAGTTCTCTTTTCTTTGTACAACAATTTTAACAATTCATTCAAAAACCGTAATGCATTTCTACGATATGATATGAATATTCGTATTATTGTGCTTTCTATTGAGTATTATCTATAAAACCTACATATATTGTTTATGTCAAATTGAATTACTTCCAATTAATTACCGATAGGAACTTCTAATGTTTCCTAACAATTAAACGAATGTCAATGGTAGGGATTATTGTAATTATTGTTCCCATTCAGAAGTCCTTTAACAGTTTATTCAAATGATTGTATACATGTGTGAATTTGTACGTGTGTGTGTATGTGTGAATTTAAATGAATATACGTAGTGAGAAAAGAACACATATTACTCCAACGTCGTAATCGGATATTAATGTTCCCGTAGTTTATATGATGTTTTTTATCTGTTTCATAGTAATTAAATTCGACAAATCTACTATGAACATTAATTGTTCGTTGTATTTTATTGGAATTCTCAGAATTTCGTTTTAAGTAGGTTCCAACAGAAACGACTTGTGTCCATATTATTTTTAAAATCATGTTTTTCTTAGTTTATTTCCCCGCACTTTTCGAGTGGAAAAATATTTATGCAGTATTTTATAAAGTCTAAAATCGAATGATCCAGAACAATTTATTTATAAATGCAGTTGCTAGAATTACTATAAAAACTGTGACGAGTATAATTGCCATCAATTGTAACCGCATGCATGATTCTTTTATTTGAATAATCTAAAACAAAAAAGTATGCCTATACGTGTCGAAACAAAATGTTTAATTACATACACACATATATTTGTTAGAAAAGTATTTAATATCTTTCAACTATCCTGATAAATATTTATAGTTTTTTTTTTTCGTACGTCGTCCAGTACAAAGCGTGTAGATACTTGAAAAATTATCTTTATACTACGATATCGTATTGATTTTTAACTCTAAGACATCTGGGCCAGTTAGCCCACTCAACCGTCGCGTCTCACCGGATAGTTCTTTGATGTCGATTTAGTACGCGTCACAACCCATTCATATTTCACGGTCGTACGGTCAACCGTGCGGTTATAATAACTATTCCGAATAAACATAAAACACCATGATTACTACTAGGACCTTTATGGACGTATTTCAGAAACTGTATTTTAGAAATAAAAAAAAAAAAATAAATTAAACGAAATATGAAGTTGATACGTTTTAAACCAATTTATCGTTGATATTTGATTTGTTCATCATAATATTCATACATTCATTACCATACATTTGTACACCGGTTAAATGCATATATTTTACTAGAAAATAAGAAATGTGATGTACGATTTTGGTTGAACCCCGTATTAACTGAAATAATGTTCCGTAACAATGTAACGATGAAAGGAGAAACGTGGTGTTCGTTGTCGGAAGTAGATCGAAGAACGAAAAAAAAAAATAAATATTTAAAAAAATAAAACACGCTTTTGAGCGGTCTACCTACAACCTATTACGCCTATTAAACAATACTACATAATCGCGTCCTGCGAATGCCATTCGTCAACCTACATTCATCATCCTTCACACCACCTAGTCTAATACATCATGTCCGTCTGTTTCCAGGTTCTTGAGCTACAGCTACGTGGCCGCGTTCAACCTGTGGCTGATGTTGTGCCCGTCGACGCTGAGCCATGATTGGCAAATGAACTCTCTACCTTTGGTCACGTCCCTGAACGACGTCAGGAACATCGGGACGTGCGTTGCCGCGGCCTTCTTGTTGTGCGCCACGTGCAAGATACTGTCGGACATGGACGTGAGTGTGGGGAAAAAATAGATTAAATAAGTAAATAGAACCACACCGATCCAACATCGACCCGATCTTCTGACCCAGTACGACGAGGTCCACCGCAGCCGTATCCGCGGCTTGACGTGCACCCCAGGGAATGTACTCTTAGTGCAGTACGACCACGAACGCGGCGCGTTGGTAATTTGTAATTTTCTTCAAACCGCGGTACCCTCGACAGGGGCCGACCGCGATTTCGAGAAGTACGTCGTTCGATATTTCTTACTCTGCTTTCCTCGAACCGTCCGGTAACGTAAACATTGCCGCGCGGATAGAATTGTTGTAGGATCACCGTCTCGTTCGACTGTTGCTCGTTGAGACACAAACATAAATCCACGTAGCGGCTGATCGGTCGTTGTTGAATACTGTCCCGTGTAATTCGTTCTCAACTTTTTCGCGAGTTCCGGTTTTGAAATGTACTAGCTTCCGTCATAAGCTGTCATCGTTCATCTACGTATTCCCGTTACAGTCGTTCGTATTTGCACAACATTGAATTTGCAATCGTGGATTTGTCGACGGCTTTCGAAACGTTAGTTAACGGAGCAATAGTATACGGACATGTAAACAGATCGTAATTGAAAATAACGTTTCAGACTGTTCGACCGATGTTGTGCGATGTAAAATGAAAAATATATGACCGTTAATAAGCGCGGAACGTCATGGTTTATAATGAAAATATTGTGAAACTAACATAATAACACTAAGCCGGGGGTAATGTAACCGACTAAATGACCATAATTAATGTGGGGATATTTTGCGTGCGACACCCTGCAGCGCGCTAACAGGAATTCCGAGGTGGACTTTCGGTGAGTTATGTTTTCCGTCCTTAAACCTGCCCTCGCGTCTTTAGACCGGTCGCGCTATCGCTGTTACCTATCCTAAACACCTACCCTCGCTCGTTCATCCCTCGCCACCACCGTCCCGACTTCACGGCCCGTAGCCGATAAATTCACGCGGTTCCGAGTGTTTGTTTCGGCGTAGAAGACGCGCGCGGTGATGACGGTCAGACGGTGGATGTTGTGCGTGGTGCATAGGGTTTAATCCCGGAGAACGGATACACCGGAATTTTATGCACAATCAATTCGAGCGGGGTAGTCGAC
This sequence comes from Sipha maydis, assembly GCA_034509805.1. Taxonomy (NCBI): domain Eukaryota; kingdom Metazoa; phylum Arthropoda; class Insecta; order Hemiptera; family Aphididae; genus Sipha; species Sipha maydis. Next base: position 95,864 of record JASXSY010000603.1, read on the forward strand.
GAGGCGGAAGGTAGGCTGGAAGCGGCATTTATAATGATAAGCGGAAAAGGTCGACCTGGCGGGCTCGTTAACATTTGGCCGAAACATTTTGGCAAAGATAAACGTCGAAATTTAGGTCAACGGACGGAGAACGTTGAATTGAGTGCGTAAATAATACGCGTGTGTACAATACGTAATTCCGTGTTTATGTAAATACATATATATATATATATATATATATATTATTCGTGTATATGATGTACGTGGATATAATATACATGTGCAAGGAATACACGTATACGAACGGGTTTTGGCGAGGGCATACGGAAGTCCTACGGTGGCATCTCGAGAAAACCGTGAATTATATTACCGTACGATATTAATTAAACGTTTAATAACCGTATTATTTATACATTTATATTACATTGCACTTCGGCCACATCATATTATTATATGAAGGGAGGGACAACGTTATGTACACACGTGAGGAGCAATACGATTTACTGCGAATTTGTTATTTGTGTCATTGTCATCGCTGAGCTATTTGGATAATATTGTTTGACATTTTATTTAAATTTAGAATTTCAACAGTTGTCCAATTTATCGGAAAAACTTAATACAACTGATCCGGTGTCCAAACAATAGGTCACTTATAACGTCTACTATTCAAAACCATTTCTGATATCCGCATAGCGTCGGCCTGTCTACAGTCGTTCGTAACGTACGCGAACGCGGAGTGAACATGTACGGAAAGGAACACGTCGTTTTCTGTCGGCGACTGTTTCAATTCACGAGACCTGCACTCTCTGAGCGAAGGAATATTTTATTTTATTTATTTAAAATTATTTTTCTACGTGTGAGAAAAAAAATAAATACATCTTCCAACGCTGCGTGCGTATTTGGTAATTCGTTTTGCCGAGCACGTATCGCGTTACCACCCCAAGCCACAGCCACAGCCCTTCTCCGTTAATTTCACCCTCGAAATAATAGTAATAATAATAATAATAATATAATGATAAAAACTCGGGTCTTGTTGCTTCAACTTCCAACAAATCGAGACGTATCGCGTTTTTATTTTTATTATTACCCTCGTCGTCGTCACAATATCATTGCTATTATTATTATTATTATTATTATTATTATCATAATAATCACCATCATCATTGTCATCGTTATTATTGCTATTGTACAGCCGCTTTAACCGAACAATATGACGTTCGGGGCACGAGGAGTGACGATGCGAACCTCGAACATGTACGTGCCACGCGCGATCGTGGGTTTAACGCGATTTAGTTCATATTCTTCTGAAACGGCAACAATACATAACAGTTGTAATAGTAATAATAGGAATAAAATATACGTGTTTGTGCGTGTGTAGGCGAGAGCATGTTAATACATTACTTTTATATTATTTCGATTTCCGTTCAATAATATTGCGAAAATGTATAATGATAATGTCATAGGTTATGTATTTTATATAATCATATTTTTTGTGATGACGTGTCTGTGTTTTTTTTTTTTTCATCCCACGCCGTGTAATTTTTCGTACGGGTTTTATTCCGCAAGTATTTTATATGTGGAAAAAAATAGGAGAATTATCATGGTCCACCCACTGATTCTAACGCTCACTAAAAAAAGCTTCACTTGCATGTCCAAGAGTCAAATAATTATACGCTTCAGCTGGAATCGTAGTGAACTGATCGACTTTCCAAAAATTTTTTAAAAAAATAAACGTACAGTTTCTATGAACGACTATGTTTTTCTTCCCATACTGTTCCAATGTATTTTATACTTCTATCGTTCGCAGAACTTCATTATTTTAAATAACTATTAATGGACAACGAAACTAATATTTTAATACAATATCGATACCGATTTCATTATATTATTATCAATATTAACACACTACAAATTTAAAAATAAATACTAAAGTCAGTTGGTAATAGACATGAAATTGCTTATATTTTATACGTAAATAACAATAATAAACAGCATATTAGTATTACAAATCATAGATGCATAAACTATTGTATTAGTAATTTCAGTTAGGGAATACTTATGACTCCTGCCAAATAGCTTGTGCTATTATCATCGATTACTTGTTGTGCACGATGCACGATTTTAGTTGGTTCTCGTCGAGAGCCTCTCAACAAGAAACGATATTTTGTACATTAACTACTTTAATAGTAAATGTAATAGTTATTATTCATTGATATTTAATTAATTATTTCCCATTATACCCAGCCATTAAAATTCATTTTTTAAAACTTAAATAAATCCACAACACAAGCAAAATATATTCAAATATGATTAGAAAATATACTTTCTTTCCAATAACTACTTTTTTTTTAAAAAAATCGCCAAAATTAGACATTAAATTTGAAAAATAGTTAAAACCCATTTTCAATTATTTGGAATTAATTTGCAAAATAATGGCATCGATATCGAGTTTAACTTGTTGGGACTAACTTCATGAACGTGTATGGGTCGCGTTGACACTATTATTTTTTTTTTCAATTTCAAATCCATTACGAAGTACCGAGTGGATGGAAATAATAAAAACAAAATAAAAAATGTTGGAAATATCCTCGTTAGCCACCGATCAACGTTTGCGTGCGCTGATGTCTACCCTTTGTTTTGTAATTCGCGTCGCGTGCACATAATGTTCGTATGATATTATAATGATAGCGTGTTGTTTTTACAATTTTTACAGACGCAGAAACACAGCACTCAAGTATTGGCCGCTCTTCTACTGGTTGTCCCTTACATTCCCGCTTCCAATCTACTGGTGACAGTGGGATTCGTGGTCGCCGAAAGAGTCCTTTATATACCCAGGTAAATTTATTGATATTTATTCGATAACCGTTCGACCGTAGTATTTGGATCGTACGATTTTCATATTGTTGTAATCAAATAAATCTGAACAACACGTCATTATCGTACTAAAGCGTTTGTGAGTTGTATTTAATTTGCATCGATACGGGTGTTCAATAAACGTTTTTAGCGGTTTTTAAACACAAGAGCCAATTCGCGAAACGTATCATTATAACACTCTTTTGACATTAATGTTGGTTTTCACATCACTCACGCACGGTATGATAAAATCGTTCGTTAAAAGTACATTACATCGCATTTTCTAGAAAATCGATATTTATTACTCAAAACCGAATCATTGCCAGTCATTTTCGTAATGTTTTTTTAAAAAACATACAATAATTTTATTCACTATCGCGTTGCATATTCCTGATATGATGTGATGATGATATAAAACATAATAAATTAACGTGTTTACTCCGCGGCGTAGTTATACTAGTAGCTGACGTAGCGATATTGGCAACCAACATTACGAAAAGTCCACGTCACTGCGATACAGATTAGTGTTCAAAATTACTTTTTATCGATTTTCACGAACGTAATAACTATTTCTACGGATATTTATTCAATATGTAATAATTTTCAGCATGGGACTAATTTTGTTATGCGTACATGGCTTGCAATCGCTGATGCGCCACAAAAAGTCCTCGCACTGGATTGTCTTAACAGCCAAATTCTTTGTGGGATTCACAATTTTCGTATTCGTGGCTAGGACCGTACTGAGAAACGGCGATTGGTTGTCCAGACCGACCATAATTAAGTAAGTCACACAAACCCGTATACGAGGGGGAGGAGATTCACTTTCAGCCACTGGAACTTAAGAAAAAAAATTGCATACTTGCGTTTTAAAAAGCCATCGGTTAATAATCAGTAGCTTTTTTTTTAATAAATATATATATTTGAAAGGTAATGTACTTGATTCGGGATTTTCCATCTGATTTTTAAATAATCGATAATAATTATCTCGTAATCGTAGATTACCCTCGAGATTTTTAAAGTCCAACGGAAATTTTTGTTTTTCAATCCACGCGTCTTCAAGTCACCACCGTATTATAGTCAACCCGTCGACCATCCAGTTACCACGTGTTACTCTGTAGACAGATCGCTTCGCTGAAATTTGCTCGTTTTCGAAACGCATCAACACCGTAACTCATTTCCGTACTTGTCTATGTACTGTACATAAACATATACGTGTTGCTGGAGGTCCGGCGTCGATCGTAAGGGTATTAACACGTTATTTACCATCGTTAAGTCGGTAATCCACAATGCAATCGGCTGTTTCGAAATATATGTATATGGAACATAATGTATGTTTACTACTACGGCGGTGGTCGGCAAACGACATAGGCGAACGTTATTGCTGTTAATGACTATAAGCTACCGACAGCCGTACAGTGTTGTGTAATACAGTCGGACGAGGAACACGTGGTTTCTAACCGTGATGACTTACGGAAACCCGATAATCCGGACGATCCAACCGACGTACAGCTGTATGCTTGCAAAACCGTATAATGTTTACCGTTTTACGCCTATTGATTGCCTGATCGTACATCCCGAGAAGTGTTGAACGAAACCGTGAATAAATATAATTTTCATTAACATACGTACATTTGATAATCACGTGGAGCCGCCGATATAACAGAAAATAATATAGTTCTTAAATCCGTGACGTCCTACAATTTTCATAATTATAGTATACCAAAATTGATTTAGAAACGTGAAAACATTTCTTCGGAATATATCGGTTTTTTATTCAAATGTCAGTATAGCGAATGCTTCCCAGTTTTTATGGTTAGAATAGCGTACAATTTTTCGAACTTATCATTAGTAGAAGCGTTTTAAAAATATAATATCATTACTTTTTTTTATCACAACCAAAAAAAATTAAGTTTTCATTATCTCAACGGATATATGGATATAACTTTTTCGGCAAAGATATTAATTATAATATCGATTTCCTATTTAACCAATTTCTATAATCCACCATTAAATTATCAATAAAAACAATCAATATAATTAAAGTGTATAAATTATATATAATATTAGATACTTGATGTAATATTATATACAATTTATATGAATATAATTATTCTACTAAATTATTTATTATTTAGTTATTTTAGTATATAAATTAACGATTCATCAAATTTACTATAGATTTGAACATATGTAAATTATTTTTTTAAATACCAATAATGAAATGATCATACATAAAATATATTTAAATATACATATATATATACATGCTTTGTGTTGCTATGGACTGACTTTCGTAATTTCCGAAATTTAATTGTAAAAAGTTTAATCGGGGTCATATAAAGTAATAATTAAATACGTTTGAGCTGTTCCTTTGAATGCGTTAAAATTACATTCCTCACGATTTAGAAATAATAAAACTTATAACGGAGCTGAAAAAAACCGAGAAACCACTTGAATGAATTTTATTTTTACGTTTCGTCTGCATATGAAATATATTATTATTATTTCAAGAAAGAGTAGTAATATTCTTGCATCAAAATACTAAAGTATAGCATGCATGCATATACCCGAGATTCACATATTCTACGATGTTGAACGCCGATTTGATTTGCGAAAATGAAAACGTAACATAGGAGAATAGGAGAATCGATGGTACCTAATGCATATTTTATCTCCAATTCCCTGACGGTTCATATGGTGTATTATATCATAGTATAAAGTGATGTGACTTTTCAGGGCTGGCTTGAAGACTCTTCCGCACAACGCCAAAATGCACTATAACTGGGCGAATTACCAAAGGGACGTAGGGGACACGCAGACAGCTGTAAATCACTACAGGGAGGCGTTAAGGTAAGAATCCAAAAACGCATTTAAACTTCTGAAAAAATCGTAAAGAATGTTCGATAAACCGCAAACACATATATATATATATATATATATATATATAAATTGCGTTTCTCTACAATCAAACTTTTTGAACTTTTACGCAAAAGGAAATATCAAATCAGTTGATAAACGAAAATAATATTATGTTATGTATACTATTGTCTCAAAAAAAAAAAACCTGTAAATCAAGTCCATATCTAGGACGGCTTTTATTTTAAGCTCTAGACAGAACAAAAAAAAAGAGAAGAAAATTATAATTATAACTGTACTATTTTTAATATGTAATCGCTTGAGGTTGTGACATTTTCGAAACGTAAACAAGACGATTACATTAGTTATATTTTCCAGTGTGGGTATATATGTTTTTGTGTGTATTATGTAAAAAAAATAAATGAAAATTTGGTACAGATTTAAAGCCACCGTAAAGACGGGTATTTATAAATTAATCTTGAGCCATTTTTTTAACGTCTACGTATACATAAGCCTTATATTTTTTTTCTTCCAGAAATAGTTATAATTGCAAGACGTAAAAGACGACCATATCTCGGCATCCCTTCTGTTTTTATCTTTGGTTATTTTTCACGAAGACGGTTGGGTATTAAAAAAACGAGTTTTATTGTGGAGATACTCCAATAGCGCAGACAATATTTATGACGAGGGATCTGAGGACTGTTTGTTTTTCTGTTAAAGGTTAAAACGTGCACAAAGCGCAAGATAAACTGCCGCTGTTATGCGTGACATGTTAAAATATAAATAAGCTCCATTGGGATATAACGAAAACTTTGGTGGAGCATAAATTACACGTTTTTGTTTGTATTATCCTTTTGCTGATAGCGAATTCACTATACTTGATTTCATTGTGTTTAATAGTTTCAATTGTTAGGCTTTATTATAATTATTTTTCTTTTTACAAACAAGTTGTTTCTTTTTTTACTAACATTACTTTAACGACCGTTTTCAGTTAGGTACTGCCGGAGAAGATTAAAACTTTTAAAACAATTTGAACGTTACAAATATTTTTAAATCCATTTCATTTTTGACTTTTAATTAAATATCGAGTCAACGATTTGATACCGTAAACGTACTGCAAAGCAATAACACAATAATATTACGTTAACATCATGACAACGTAGAAATGCAATCGAATCAATAAACATCTTAATATCGAAACCTTATTTTTATTTTAACACATTATCGCAACGTTATGGGTTTGGATTGACGTTCTATAATTTATGATTATGATTTTAAGCTCTACATGTTCGACTCGAATTTTGTAACTGTTACGAATTGAATCGTGCAATCTTTCGAACGAGAGGTTTTCGTTACCGATTCGCAATCGTTTTAACATTGTTACATCGTGTTTTTATTATGATAACCCGAAATGCACATGTTGTTCGATGCTTTTTTAACTATGACGGATCACATCTCACGCGTGGAGGCTCATATTAACTGTATATTAAAGTAATACCGTAGGCTTAACCACGCATTATCACGTTGGTCTTTGGATTCAATTCTCTACCGTTACGATTAACGGATATTGCTTGGAATTCGTTTTTTGAACCGTTTTAAGCATAAACGATCAACGTGTACAGCGTCCTCCGTCTGTGCATCTCACATTTTTGTATTCCGTACTTTCGACAGTCCAATGAATGACATCATCCTGCCCCGCTGTGTGACCTGTTTTCCAATTTTTGATCCGTTCGTTCAAGTTCAACTGGGGGAGGGTGGGATGAACTATGAACGATAACGGCTTTTAACAGCCGCGCGCATTTCCCTTGCTGCCGCCGGTCGTTTCGAGATGACACGAATTCCACGGAACCGCGATGAATTCGCTGGATTTTTTTTTTTTAGTATTTTCTTAAATGCCGCACGTAACCGATGGGAACTCGCGACGACAACGTGGTTTCTGAACAAACCGCGATCATTGATTTCACACTTCTCGTCATTTGCATGGAAAAGAACGTTTTGCTGTCGGTTTTGAACGCACTGTGCGGTCACGACGGCAGCGGTGGCGACACGCAGACACGGAGGACTGTTGGCAAAAGTGCACGCCCCGAGGACGCGTAATGTTTCCCGAGAAGTGAACGAGCCAGTGTTCATTTCCTGTTAGCAAACAATCTCTCCTTATCGACCACCCGGGCCGAGGTTTTGGCCTCCGCTCAGTGTAAACGCACTATCGCACACGTCCCTCGTGCACGCACATACGTATTGAGTACACGTACGCCCACACGCAGCTGCAGTGCGGAGGTTTTCCGCATCGTAACACTGCGTTCTCCGGCGTCGCTTGTATTTTTGATACACCGCGGGTGCGGTAATTAATACGTGTTTACCGGTTATGCGGTACAATCGCAGTAGCGTATTGAATTCGAAGAGAAAGGATTTTTTTTCTTTTATTTTCATCACGCCACACCGAAGAAAAATATTTGGAAAATATTTGCGAGAAAAATACTGACAATGCTGTTGTCAATTTTATTAACGTCGCATTTCACCGAGAAAACAAAAGCAGTGACGTAGTGTGGACTGGTGAAAAGCTTGGATAATGGAAACTTTAATTTAATAATATAATATCGGAATTAAATTTTGATAGAGAGAGAGAGAGAGAGAGAGAGAGAGAGAGAGAGAGAGAGAGAGGAGTGAGTGAGAGAGAGAGAGAGTAAGAGAGAGTAAGAGAGTGAGAAAGAATGTAAAGTGCAATATTTTTAATCATTTTAGCTTTGACCGTTGGATAATTATTTTGCGAAGAAAACTAAGGAAATTTAATTTGGTATTTAATAACCAGACTTTATTTTTTATTCTCAATATAATATAATGAATAAGTAATAATAAAATGTAATTGTTAAAAAATATAATTCTATAATTAACAAAATAAAAATACGTTCAAAGAATTCATTAAAAGGCATTCAATGTTTTTGAAAATATTACCATTGTACATTAACAATTAATTCTATATCATTTCTTAACCTATAGTACTTTTTATTTTAGTCGTAAATATAAATATATCTATATTTTTTAAATAATTACCATTTATTCTAACAATTTTTAACAAACGTTGTCCAACATTGTTGAATTCATCAAAAAAATTCTACGGTATTATTTAAAGGAAGTATCAACATACTAATATTATTTTTTCCTAAAATATAATATTAAATAATTAAGTGAAGATTTTTTCAGCATATTATATTATTATTATTATTATTATTATTATAATTATTTTCATCGTTATTTAGATGTAACTAGAGATTTGTGAACTCGAGAATTTCAACAACAATGAACAATAAAAAAAATAAAATAAATAAATCAAATTAAAAAAATTATAACATTATAAAAAGGTATATTTTTTTTTGACAACTAGCGTTAGCTGTGTTGCAATGCAAACAACGCGTTGTTTCAAACTTGATTCGCATTGTATTATATTGTAATACGTCATTGACTTATCGAAATAAAAGTGAAAAATATGAACATTATATTTTCTGAGCACTTGTCCATGAGCGTGTATATATATATATAGTTCGCACGCACGGTGAACAAATAAAATTATTTTCCTTTCGAAAAATGTAATACTACGTACGTGCACTGGTATAATGGTATAAAACCCCTCTCGTTCAGTGCAAATACATTATGTGCAATATACAGTGTGATTTTTAAGCATACACGGCAACATTTTTTAGTTAAATTATGCATTTTGTTAAAATTATGTTGTACGGAAAACGTATGTGCATTTTTCCAATACAGTGATTTTTCCTACAGCATATCGAGAGGAAATATACCGTGGCAACATCAACTTTTATCTATCAAACGGAAACACATTATTTTTTTATTTTATTTTTTTTGTATTATTTATGTTCGGTAAATATTTCTTGAAATCATTAATGCAATACAACTGCAAACAAAGACGAATATAACATAAATCCGGACTTAGTAGGTTCTACTGTATGAAAAACCACACGTTATAATTTTACGGGTGTAATATTTGTGTGTACGTCCGGTTTGCTTAATGTTTTGGGTACACCGAAGTTATTCCTTGCGCAAACGTTTTTCAGCGCGTTCGTGTAACGTTCACAGTTGTGTGCGTGATATGCGGAGCAGTATATTCCCGATATTTCACGTGTTGCAAATGTCAATCAACCCTGGAAGAAATTAAATAGAAATCCGTTTGTTTTCGGCGACTGTAATTCCGAACACGATTCGATAATAACTGGCACAGCATTTGCCACCGGATGACGAGTGATTTTCTTTTCCATACGCACACCCAACTCGTATTATTTCATTTTCTCCGTCAACATCTCCGGCACAATAATAAAATCAGACGAAATCCCATTTTCATGGGGACCTCGCGGACTCGTACCCACGAGAGTGCCGGCGCGTGTTATTCGGTAGGAATAAAAATAAAAAGATAAAAAAAAAAAAAGAACCGGATGGGCCTCGCTCTGCTGTACAGTTAGGGGGTGGAGTGCACCTCGCTTATAGGATAGGTCATTATTATAATGGATTTGTTAAATTTGAATGCAATGATAGATATCATTGTATACGAATAACGATTCTGAACGGAGTTCATATGTTAGTCTAGAATATAATACAATGTTATTTATAAATATTATATATGTATATTTTATTTTTAAACGAAAAATTTAGAAAAACCGAACATTTAAATTGTCTATAAATAAGTCAAAATATGTCAAAATACTTTGAAATTTTAACCATGTATAGAAAACGTCAATATAAAAATTTAATGATAATTTCAAGTTGTTGCGGTTTTTCGTTTTTGAGTTAGGGCATTTTAAAAAAACCGATATCATTTGTCAGTCTAGAACATTCTACATTATATTATATTTTACATGTAATTTTATGTCAATATTCGATGTTCAAACGCTTATAAAAAAAAATTGTGCCTATGGATTTTAATAATTTTTGAATGACATTAAGAACTACTTCTGTGGAATCTTCGATTAAATTTTCAAGTATTTTGTAGAAGCCAAATTTTTTTTATCACCGATTATAAAAACTAAATGTAAAAAAATCGAATATTTTAAATGACTATAAGTGGCTTAAAAATCAATATAATATTTTGAAAAAAATATTGCATAAAAGAAATACCAATCTTAACAGCTGGTAGAAATTTCAAAAATCTGCGACTTATACTTTTTGAATTATAACAAATATTTAAAATCGTCTGAGAATAAATCGCTATTTTATGCAATTTCGTAAATATTTAAATTTCAAACAGTCGTACAATTTTTTCCTCTTAGTCCGGTAGAAATTTTTTTAAAGATTTTTGAAGAGTAGCTCATAGATAACCTAGTGTTAAAATTTTGAACCTTAAGTATGAACAAAAAAAATTTTATGAATTTTTATCTACAAAATAACATGCAAATTATCGTGATTTTTACACATTTTATACAAATTTGAGAATTAAGGGCTTATAAAAAAAAATTGAGTTAACCGATCACCGATATTTTTTAGTTACGATAAGTTTAACTTATTATAAACCTAGTATAAAATTTTCAAGAGTTTTCGCTCAATCAATTAAATTTTATAGATGTTTAAAAACAAAAATTTAACAAAAATCGAAAATATAAATTGTCTATAAATAAGTCAAAATATGTCAAAATACTTTGAAATCTTAACCATGTATAGAGAACGTCAATATAAAGATTTGGTGAAAATTTCAAGTTGTTGCGGTTTTTCATTTTTGAGTTAGAGCATTTAAAAAAAAACCGATATCTTTGTCAGTCTAGAATATTATACAGTATATTATATTTTACATGTAATTTTTTGTCAATATTCGCTGTTCAAACGCTTATAAAAAAAAATTGTGCCTATGGATTTTAATAATTTTTGAATGACTTTAAGAACTACTTCTGTGGAATCTTCTATTAAATTTTCAAGTATTTTGTACGAGCCAAATTTTTTTTATCACCGATTATAAAAAAAAAATGTAAAAAAATCGAATATTTTAAATGCCTATAAGTGGCTTAAAAATCAATATAATATTTTGAAAAAAATATGACATAAAGGAAATACCAATCTTAACAGCTGGTAGAAATTTCAAAAATCTGCGACTTATACTTTTTGAATTATAAAAAATATTTAAAATCGTTTGAGAATAAATCGCTATTTTTTGCAATTTCGTAAATATTTAAATTTCAAACAGTCATAAAATTTTTTTCTCTTATTCCGGTAGAAATTTTTTTAAAGATTTTTGAAGAGTAGCTTATACATAACCTCGTGTTAAAATTTTGAACCTTAAGTATGAACAGAAAAAATTTTATGAATTTTTATCTACAAAATAACTTGCAAATTATCGTGATTTTTACATATTTCGTATAAATTGTAACTTTGAGCACTTATAAAAAAAAATTGTGACTTACGATTTTAGATTTTTTTTTATCAGTTAAGGAACAACTTATAAGAAACCTTGTATTAAATTTTCAAGATTTTCTAGGCAGCCAAAAAAATTTTATCGTTATTTAAAAAAAAAATACTTAAAAATATTGAAAATTTCAATTGTCTATAAATAGCTTAATAAAAGTCAAAATACTTTGAAAATTTAATGGTGTGTAGAGAACGCTAATCTAAACATTTGGTGAAAATTTCAAGTATTTACATCGATTAGTTTTTGAGTTATAGCAAAATAAAAAATTTGATTATGTCGAAAACTGGTTTTGCGTAAAAACTCCCGTTTTTCCCAAATTTTTTTATGGTTTTTCCCGTCGCATTTAAAAAATATTGGAAATTTTTAACTTTTGACCCCCCAAAGTACCAAATAGATTCACTTTCCTTTCAGAAAAGTTGCTACATAAGGCAATCGAAGCATTTTTACTGCCCCAAAACGTGTCGACAGACACAAAAAAAAAAAAAAAAAAAAAAAAAAAAAAAAAAAAAAAAAAAAAACACACATCATTGTAAAATCAATACATTCTTCACTCCGTTCAGAATCTAAAAAACGAGAAGAGAAAAAATGTGGAATAATTTTAAACGATAATACTATTGCACACGTGTAAGTTTTGAAATGGATATGTCAACTACATCTTAACGGTTTGACAAATTTAATGATATTTTTCGTCCGTAAACTGATCTCTCGGCTTTAGATAATGCACTGGAGCATGTATCATACTACCGCAGCCACAAGAGTCTACTTTTCATACCCTGCAATGTATTATATTTGTATACGTTATGGACGTAGACACTTTCGAGTCATATTTTATGGTAAAAAATGAAATACAATTTATACATTTATACGTGTGCACATGATATATCAGTGTACAATATTATACATGCATATGAATATATATTATATATATATATATATAAAAAAAAAAAAAACAATTTTACCACCGAATACAATACAGAATTCGAATTCATCGCGGCATCTATTGCAACAACCGTACCCGAATAATACGCAAACGGATTCATTTATGACTCATTCATATCGTTTATATTTTTTCCCCTATTTATGAAAATAAGCCAACGGCGGTATTTCTGATTAAAACTGCCGAGGAATCAAATACCAAAATAAAAAATATAATATTGTTCATAAATAACTATTAAACTCGACTGAATGATAAATGCATGTAATTTATGATTTATTCATGATTGTCTTCCCTGGTCTATGTTAAATCAAACTATTCAAACAAGTACGAGTATAGCGGTGGCCCAGTGATTGGCTACAGTTTGTCATTTAGCATTATCGTTTCCGATTTCTAAATAGTGACCACCAAAGAATTTGGCAATGAAACCGTGTCCTACACCACGTATATTTCAAAAACAATGACCTAAGTAGCCTACAACAATAAATTTAAAAATAATATTTTGTTTCCCAAGTAACGCTAATGTCATAAAATTATCAGTTCGTGATAATATTGTACAATATTGTATAAAATATTAATTAAAATTAATGAATTCGAAACATTAGACGTGAAAACAGCGAACATGATTATTTGCGAAACTCTGGGTTCTTACACGATCGAATTTAATACATACGCAACGGGTTCGAGAGATAAACATGGTTTGTTTTGTTTAAAAATATAACAAGAAATAATGTATTCAGTTCTGAGAAACACTAAAAAAGGATGTTGATTTATTGTAATTTATTTCTTAATAATTTCTCTCCAAATGTCTAACTTTTAGATACTACATGAATATTTTTCTGGTTTATATTTACACGCAATATGACGATTTTATTATTAAGTTTTATTACTTTACACCATGAAATTTATTTTGCTACGTGTTTCGTATTTTAAAACCAGTGTAAATCAAATGAGGCCCACGATTAAATGTAATGATCGACCGGCTAAGTAATTAGGTGGAAACACAAAAATAAATGATTTTACTATGTGCAAAAATATAGCGCATGAAAAATACAAACGAACGTAAAAAAAATAAGGTCAGTACTAACATTAAAATAAATACATTTTTAATTTATCTTCGTCGATAAGGATAATAATATTATAGTTTTTGTACTGTTTGACGTGTCGGACTGTGGACGGGGACCGTGGAATCGATTTGTAAACCTTTGAACAATCTGCACAGTGCGACTCGGTCAGAACCATATCGAACCATGGCGCACCCTTGATGGAAACACGTTGAGGGAGCGATATCGAGGCCGTCGTCGTAAATCTAACGAAGGTCCTCCAGGCACCACGTAAAGACGTTTTGTTCACGAACTCGTAGGTTCCGTACAAGCACGTGGTGTTACGGATTCTCTATTTTTTTTTTATTTTTATCTTCACCGTACGAAAAACCGTCGTCATTTTAAACGCAATCCACCATCCATCCCCATTCCTTCTCTCAATACCATCGCCGTGTAAACATCGTTGTCGAAAGTTTCAATATTAGTTATGAGAATAGTTATAATAAAAATAATAATAATAATTGTTTTCCGGTAAGGTCTCGCGCCGCCACGACCACGTGATCGTAAACCGGCAGACGAGCGGCGCTCTTCGAGTACGGTTTTCACCGCAAAACGATATAGCCTGTATCGAGTAGTAATAATTGCGCTAATAAAATACGAGAATAAAAAATAATAATATACGCGTGTGAATAATAATAAAAATAACAATAACCTTTTAACGTTTACGATTTCAATGTGGCCGGATATTACGCAATCGCAATGTTGTTTTATATTATTTTTTTTTTCTCTGGAACGGTTCGACGGGAAATACATATAATTTCTTGCTAGTTTTTTGGAAAATATATTATTACGGTCAACTGGGAAACAAAAGCGCACTTTTTTTGTTTTTTTTTTTTTTATATTCCGGAGACGTAAATGCAATCACACGCGTGCGCATGATTGAAAAAATGAAACAGCCGTTTCAATATGGTAGTGAATATGTGTTTTGGAAATCACTAAGATACAATTGATGGTTTTCCGAAAATGATCTATGGTATTTATAATTGTTATTTTAACCATTACTCTATTATTCGCTGTTAAAAATTATAATTGGTATGTGATTAAAAATTGGCAACTAACATTAATATCATATTATTAGTCCAAAATTCAAAACAAAATTATTATTATTATGGTCATAAATATTTAAATAAATTATTTCAGTTTTTTTAAAATCAGATGAAATCTTATAATCTCTTAAACACTGTATAATTATTAACTATTGTATACAAATTGTTATTATATTCACCAGAATTTTAAGAAAACCTTAACGATTCGAGAATAAGTTGATTGCAGGTATCTACTTAGCTTTTATTATTTAATATAAATTTAACTAGATAATATCTTTATATTTCATGAATAAATTAATCAGTGTATTTTAGTAATTTTATAAGTTAATGAATCATGATAAATCACCAAAATTCAAATATATTTTAAATCGAAATTAATACCTTTTGAACTTGATTCGTTTATGTACAAAAATATTTAGACGAAAGATTTATCTCTTTATATGAAACTACAACTCTGTATAGTTTCCATTTCATTACATTTTTGAGTTATCGATGTTGCAACTGAAACTTTTACAGTAATAAACTGGCCAAAATCAGCGAACTTTATAAAATGTTCAAAGTTTCGTATCATACTTAAAAACGATCAACATTTATCACAATTTGGATAAGAGCGTCTCAAAAGTGGTAAACAAATATCCTGAGTATTTTGAATTTTTCAAAAACTAGAGTTTTATCCGAACAATTTTCTCTCGCTTCAGTAGTCATCCAATTGTAAAAAATAATAATAGCATGTAATTGTATAATACTTGGTATTGCCTGGTTTTCAGTTAATAGTAATGTTAGTAAAAAACTAAATATAGTGTACTGAAAAAAATATGCACCATTATTTCTTTTATTTTTTTTTCGCAAATGTATAACAATACTTTTGGAAACTCTAAGGTGTGGTACAATTGAATAGTCTTATGTGCAAATTTATTTAGATATTTTTAAATCATCATATATGAAATCATACATAAAATACTGTGCTAATATTAAAATTTTGATATAATGGTTGTACATTTTACCGAAGAACTTATATATTACCTATTCATTTTGAACTAGATGAATAATGCTGCATATAATTATTGTATATCACCCACGCATAACTATTCTTATAACTATATTTGTAGCAGTTGACGTGTAATCGATAACCAACGTTATTTCAATATATTTTATCGTTATCTTGATAAACCATTAACGGTTGTTTTTACTCAACACTGGTCCGTAAATATATAGGCCATATTTTTGAAAAGTTTTTTCGAAATACTAGAAGTATTTTTGAAGTCTGCATTAGGTCTACGGAGTCGGATGAATCCGTGAGGACGACTTCGTGAACATCGACTGATTTTTCTTTTATCACTTTTAACGGTATTTCAGTAGACATAATGCGGAATCGCTTGCACCATTAGAGTTACGCGTGTTTGTGATATCATACGGACGATGACAATACAAGGTGTACGCGTGATTCACCGAATCGAATTCGAATTTTTGAAAACTTACCGTCACGAAATGTCACGTCGCAAATAATAATGTAATAACTGAAAACTTCAAGACAACTCTGTAATAGATGTTGCTTTTTCTTTTGTTTTCGTCTGCGTATGTGAAAATGCAGTTATGTGTTCGAATAGATTGTATTTTTTGACAGCCTTTCTTCATATATTTTACTGCGACTCATTCTTCACCTCGGTATTCTTGAGTGTAACAATATTTTGTTTCCGAACTAAAGTAAACATCGTTTGGAAGTATGTCTCCGTCAGGTTAAGTCATTTTATTTAAAGAGTTCTACAGTTCTACAAGCGAGTTTTCAGATTGGATAATGCCGTTGAATATTTTTTTTGTTTTTTTTTTTTATTTTTTATTTTTGTTATGTATTTCTTTTTTTTTTACAGCCATTTCACCAGTATTATTAAAATATGACGTACACGAGAATGTATATGAGGCTTATATACGCTATGAAAAAGAGAAAATTTTACTAAAATGTACTATATGTACGAAAATCAGCGTTCTCGTTATTGTGTATATTCAGCGGATTCAAATTTAAAATTTTTCTGATCTATGAAATAATATTTTAACTAGTCATATTGCATCAAAAACATTTCGAAGGAAAAGCACAATAATACATTTATCTTATTTTCGATGATTGAAAGTAGTAAACAGTATTTCATGTATCTATTTATATAGGTATTTGTTTTCTTACTCATCGAGTAAAATATATATGAATCATATAACTTGGGTCCGGATGTTTGATGAAATATGCATTTTTTTTAGAATACCATAGAATATTATATCCTAATTTAAAATTATATCAACTACATACAAATGTATGTTATTAATTTTTATTTTTCATTTTTATGTTTTTTTCTTTTATTTTTCATATTTAGTTATTTTTTGTGAAGTTTTAGGATATTACTGACGATTTAAAGGTTTATTAATATTTCATATTCATTCAGAGAAAAACTATTAGTTTATTATTGGATATTTTATTTTATTTTTTTTTCACTAAACTAATTTTCAAATCAAAACTTAAATTAAAATATGGATATTTTAATATGAAAATGTATTACTTAGGACATATATATAAAAAAAACTGTAAAACATTTTTGTATTTTTATGTCAATGAAGCATATTTTTATGGAAGTCTTGTAGGTTATTCAGGCCATTAAAATCCAGAGCCTAATAGTAACCAATATGTTTTGAGTGTCAGTAACGATGTTGAAAAATATACTATATTTCTTATATATAAGTGAAATGATTATCTATAATTGATTTTATAATAATTATAAATTATTTATAATTACATTATATTTAATATATAATTTATATGTTTTAAAATATTTTTTATTACGATAAGAACGAAACGATAACCATTCATTATTTTATGTTAACAGATCAAAAAGAAATCTGGTTAATTAAATTGTTTTAATGTTGTTTATTTAACATATACATTTATATTTACACAATATGCACCAATGAATATGCATATATATATATATATAAATTTACTAATTATAATAGTCCGTTTATTTCGATGAAGAGTTTTTAAACAAACTACTTTTTCTTTTTTGCGACGAATTTTTTATTTTTGTAAAGTTCTTTAGATTTATTTTATAGAAACGCACAAGAAAACCCAGATTTTAGTTGCAATCAAAGATCACTATCTGATTTTTCAATATAAAAGTTTTTTTTTCTCCCATCTGTAGTTAACTGACCATAAAAACGTCGGAACAAAAGGGACAGATTCTGCTTGATTATTGAATGCTTCAGTTTCCAATAGTGTAACTTTTCAATACGTTTTTTTTTTCTATTCACTTATTAATAGTCGCAAAATACTTTTTATTTTAAAAAATAAACTTAAGAAGACTATCATTATTTATTATTTATCTTAACACATTATTGATTTAATTGACAAAAACATCACTGCATACATTTATGATTTTAATATAATATCTCAGTACATTAGGGTAATCTTTCAATAATTTAAATTTCGTTAATGGTGATATTTTAAATTACAATATCAGTTTTCCTTAAAGTGTTCTTCTGAAGTTCTTGTGAATCTGAGAAAAGAATCTATTTGTTATATACTCCGGACGAATATAGTTTAATATTGAACAAATCGTTTGTATTATTAATCATATTCCTTTCGATTGGAAGACTAAAAAATGATGGCGGAAAACATCGAACGATCCTATCAATAATCATGGTTATAACATTTCAAGTTTATTACTCGAAATCCAAATAGTCTTTCTATAGCATCAATCAATTTTAAGAATTTCGATGGGTTTAACTTATTCAACACGTACAATAATTAATAAAATTATGTTTTATAGTTATTTATTAATCAATTTTTTCGTCAGGCTTCCGTATACGAAATATTTTGTTGAATCTTTATTAAAACGAAAAACAAAGTCTATGAAATTATTTATAGAATGTCTGTTGGTCAACGTAATATTGTTTTATTAACTAATATTATTATTCATAAAATTTATTCGTACAAATTTGTTTGCGGTAAAATGGCGTGCACGCGTATATATTGAATCGATTTACCATGATAACTTCCATACGTTTCGCTTCTGACATTTATCCCATTTAACCTGTTGATTTTACAGGAAAAAAAAATAAAATCTTATGAAATGGGATTGTGTTATTAAAACCAATACCGTTTTCTGTATAAACAACGCACACAGTTAAGCTCCGGAGCAAACAATAAACGAGATGACATTTCATGTTTCGATTCGTAAGGGAAGAGGTCGATTTTATTTACCGTTCGCGGCACCAGTATATTGTAGTAGCGTGTGTCGTTCAAACGATATTACAACATTTTCCGGGACACCTGGCGCGCGTGTATCCTAAATGGACAAGTGCGCGGTATTGCGATTCGGAGAAAATAATATTCTGTTTCGGACAGATAACATGTTTAATAAAAATCGATAGCGTTATGCGTAAAAATAATTATGGAAAAAAAACGCAAATTCAGAGTTTTGTGTCGTATGCGGCACACGGTTCCGTTTCCTAGCTCCGAGGCTAACAAGCACGACGAAAAAACTTATACTCTTTACCAAATGTTTTGTTGATGGAACAAACTGTTCTTTCGGAAAAGCAAAAGAAGTCCATTAGGAGCCACTTAACAGTAAAGACGGAAAAAAGGAAATTCTACAGCAGTGACAAGCGTAAACCACACCGAACGCTTTGACTATTATCGTAAACATCTCAAAAACCCTCATTAAAACGGACAATTTTGGATAAAATAATTCTCTCTTACCAGTTGTATATCTCTCTCGCTCTCTCTCGCTTTCTCTTTGACTTTATTTTTCTTTTTCTATCTCTTTATTCTTTTAGAGAGAACAAAACTAAAGAGTACAATATTGTACCACCATACGTACGAATTGTAATAAGAAAATTCGAGTAATGCAATTAAGTGTAATGGAACTACATAGTATCTGTTTCCGCAGAACCATATTATATTTACGAGTACAATAATTTTTTTATCAGGATTACGATATACGTCATTCATTATGGTTTTTATTAAGAACATTTCATGTCCATCAAGTTAATTGTATTTTGAGTCCTTCATCGATGTGCCCAGATAGCCGATCGATATTAACAAAAAACTGTTAGCGGTACGGATATGTAGATCAATAGCATTTAAATGCATACTATGCAGCGCATTATCTATCTTCAGTCGTATAACGTAGATTCCCTTCACTACATAGTATTTAGAACTCGTGTGAAATGATAAGTCGAACAAATGGCCCAGTGAATGCGCGTAGACTTGAAACGTGTTGGGCAGCGGGGTTCAAAACACATACCTTCACATATTTTTTCACTCGAGTTTTCCACACTTGGGACGTACAAACGTCATCAGCGATAAGGATATAGAAATTCTAGCTGGCATAATGCGCTGGCGCACGGTATAGCTGAATGGCGAAAACAGACGATTTCAGATAACAATATTTTAAACAAGTTTTCGTCTAATCTTATGGATCGTGTTGAGGGCGCAAAGTCTTTCTGTCGAAACGAATCGAATACCGTCGTAAGTGTTCGCTGGCTCCTATCGCACATGGTTTTATTCGATTTCGCGCGCGAGTCAATGCACATAGAATCCTGTTGTATGGAAAAAAATCCATTTGCCTCGTTTCGATCACGAACGAGTGCGACGTGGTAAGATATTCGGGTACACTTGAAACACGGGTCCCGGGGGTTGAGTTTATTTATGAACACGAGCCCCGTGATGGTCTAAGTGGATGGATAAATCGGCAACGGTGGTCCGCGCGGGCGATCGCATTTGGCCTAGAAGAGACACAGTATAAACTATGTATTTGTACGGTTTTCATTAGCTACCAACCGTTAAGTGCTCGTCGGGTAGTTACACGGGACTTGTGGCCCCGTCGCCGTATTACGATTCCCGTCTTACGGAACGATTTGGTCGGAACAATTCAGATCCATAGAAATCATACAGAATTATGCGGGACGCGGTGTTATAGATTTTTATCAGATCATCATAAACATAATTTGTGCATGGCCATTAGTTTTCAAACAACAATTCGAACGGTTGTGATACATTATTCATTTTGCAGCGTTCGTGTCCGTGGCGATTTTTTCCGTCTCCAGCGGCTGCATTATTCAACAGTGTATTCTTTACATTGTTTAAAATTGTACTTGCACTCTACGAACGCTTTATTTGTTTTTATTCGTACCTAACAATGAGTATTACAACATGCAAATGTTGTGAAATCAATTATTTAGTATTTGCTCGACAGTCAAATGCGCGCTTGCATATTTTTCAACTCCTACCCATATATATAGATCGTCAGTTCATGTTTGTCAACTGCCATTCGGTTTGAACAAACTCGCAATCAATTACAATGACAACAGTCCTATCCTGGAAACTTTATAATTATAAATTTTCGTCGATTTGAATATCAAAAAGTTGAGTGGCTTCGATAAAGAACACGAACAGCATAATATTTAAATTTAATACTTCTCCATTCGTTTTCAATAATTCAAGAATAATAATGTTAATAATAACAATACAAATAATAAAAATAATAACAATAATGATAAATTTAATTCTATTTCGATGTGTAACATCACGTTTTTGAAAATACGTAATAGTAGTTTTATATTTCTTTACAAAGTATTATATTTATATAAAATATTAATATTACTTACGATTTTCTCACGCGTGCTATATATAAAAAAAAAAAAAAAAATTGCTATTTCGTTGGAAAAACATGTAAGTTAATTTTTTCTATAATTCTTTCAATCTTATTATAACAGTAAAATCATTCCATCTCGATGGTTAACAGTAACCTATTTCGGTTATTTTTTCTGAATGTTATCAAAGAAGACGCATTTTCGATTTAATAATAATATTATATGTTGCTGTTGAATTGATTTTTGCTGATTGTACATTTAATACAGCGTAAAAGGTAAATGGATTAAAATATTTATAACTTATAATTTATACGGAACGAATTACTGAAAAAGAGAGGATTAATTTGTAAAACGTTATTCTCGAAGTGAACTTTCACTGTAAGTATTCTTAAATTATACATTTCAAATAAAATTTAAAATTTACGGATGCAATGACAAAGATTTTCATATACATTCTGTCTTAAGATTTCAGTAACAAAGACGTTTTGAAATCAAAAATTATACGTGTACGCAAGTATAATGTAATTGTAAAATGAATCGTTCAACAGCGATCGGACTCGATAAAGTCTTAATTATACGTAATATTATGTGCATTTTACTAATTATACTTTTCCGTCACGATTCGAGTACAGCTATGCTCAATCGCTAGGCAGTAATTATTTTTTTGGACTTAATACGTGTTATAATTTATACCTTTGTTCTGCGTTTAACTTTCTTTTTTCTTTTACTATTTACCACCGTACGACTTGGATTATGACTTTTATTATGGTGCAGCCAAAACTAGGTAAAAAAATTGGTGATTGAATTTCACAAACAACGAATAAATTGAGTATTTGTTAAATATGTTGTTCGATGAACAACTTTGTAAATTAAATTATCTAATCTTAACACCGCCGTAATCGTTTGACCAAAGGTCCGATACGGAAAAAACGATACTGTTGTCGATTCTTGTCCAAACCGAATCATCGATATTATTAGAACCATGGGGGACGGAGTGGCCGAGTGGACTAAGGCGTCGGCTACGATACGTACCGTCGCTGGTTCGAACCCGGCCACGGGCAGTCTCTCTACTTGGACAGGAAACAACTGTCTTTGGAGAGAGACTGCCATCCCCCCTCCCCGGGACATGGCAGAAACCTACGGGTGTCCCAATAAAAATTCTGCCAACCAGGCGGTCCAAGATTGTTAGTCATAATCTCGGACACACACCCGCCACACGAGTAAAAAAAAAAAAAATTAGAACCATGAATCGACCTCTGGAACATTGTTTAGTATTAAAAATCGTGTGCATATTTTTTTCTCGGGAAAACAATCGTCATTTCGATCTGAAAATACACGTGTTTCGCACCACCCTATCTACGTTTCCAGCGATATCATTCCGTTGCGGAGACGGTGCACGTACAACAACCCAATGACGTATGTAAATCATTTATACACTACTCATAATTATGTGTGCGTGACCCGCGGTGAGTCAGCGAGCACTTCTGACGATCGGCGTGGACGGACTGACATCGGTCCGGAACGGAAATAGCGTTCATGCTTAAAATTACGTGTCATTTCGAGCGGTTCACCGACACTCGAGGGAGTAGGCACGTCAAGACGACGGAGTGGAATATTAGCGAATATATAAGAACACACGTGTACATAACTGCATTTATGCGCATGTGTACGTACGTCGTCCCCACCGTCTGAACTTTGTCTACCACCTCGTCTCGTTTCACTACATGTCAACTACGCGTGAACCATACGTGCCTCGTATTGTTGTATCCGTGTGGCACGGCGAGGGGAATAAGTTGGCGCTCGTGGCAGTGTGCGGTCCCGCGTGCTTTTTCGCCGACGACGTTGCGGAGAAGAAATCGAATTCGTTGGACGTGTGCGCGTTCAAATACATGCGTGAATGCGAGTGAGTGTGTGCGAGCGCGTTTACTATTATGTGCCGAGAAAATATTTTGTAAGAAAAAAAATTGTTTTCACACTCGCCGTTCCTTCCGGCGACCGATCCCTCTTCCATCCGCTCCACGTCGCAACGACATCGTGTCGTCCGTGTAACGTCTCATGCTTGTCCGGGTAAAATCGAGCCGGTCAACGCCAGGAAGCTGGGCCGAACGCAATCGCCGGCGTTACGTACGCGATGCTCGTTAACGTCTAAAAACCTAATATGACCTAACCAAGATGCAGGACGGTAAGTGCACGGTCATCCGCGAAAATCAACTCGTGCGATCGCTAGGATAACATACGTGGTACGAATACTGTACAGTGCACGATGTGATCACTTCAAAACGTTTACGAACGGAAAGTGTTTTTGTTTTTTTTTTTCATCACGTGACTTCACAGCGTGGCCGACTGATGACCGGTCGTATACGGCGTGCAACGTGCGAACAAACATTTCCCAAGGCGGATGTGCATTCTTCGCGTGACAAAAAAAAAAAATACAGTTATTTTGATGCACACGACAAACGAGCGCGTTTTATAACGTTCGTCGCGTTTCTGATAAACCCCGCGTAATAAACAAAAATCCATCCGCGGCTCTGTTTTTTTTTTTTTTGCAATTCACCATATTTAGCTCGCTGAACTTGTACGCGAACGCATTTGTTCATGATCTGAACGGAAAAATGCATTGCCGATTGATCCGAGACGGCGGTAAGAGGACCACGAGAGCGTTGTGCGATTTCGCGCGCGGTCGAGAGACGCACACTTATTTCGGCTCATTATTTTCATTTACTCCGAGAAAAAACGGTTTACGCCCATGACGTGTATTCGTGGAGGGTTCGGTTTCAGACGGTGTACGCCTCCGCCCACCGGAACGTACGCTCGTGCGGGGCGCATCAGGCTGGCGCGTCAGGGTAAACAATCGCGTGTCCTTAGCGCGAACCGGGGGTGGCCATATGTGTTCGCGGCGTGGCAAAGCTTCGAGGTTTCCGGCGGTTCGCCCGAACAGACTTATTAATACACTGCGAGTTCGTGCGTGCGTGCGTTCGCGGTTCTACACGGATCCCTCCGGAGGGTCTTGGTGGTCGTCGCGCTAGATATTGCTTAAACTTCTAAAGGGGTCTTGTTGCCGCGAATTCCCGTCCCTGGTCCTGTGAACGAACGCATTGTTTTCCGTACACATCGTGTACCAACCCAACCGGCGACGCCGCATAACTCAGGCCGTATCTATGCGTGATAGTGCGAAGACGATAATGGTACAAACCGTTGTAGAGATTGTAGTGTTTATAATTAAAACAATAATAGTGTCTGAAACACACAATACATGCGATCATGTTTTCGCAACGCTGTACACCGTATAACTCTCGGGCGGAAAATTTAGGTTTTGTGAGAAAAAACGAGGTCGTTTTAACATTAAAATTGAACCCGTTTACCTATGTGCCGAAATAGCTGTTAGGATTAAATGTATTTTTATGTTAGAGGTAGTTCTTATTTAAAAGTGCTTTTTTTTTTTTTCTTTATCCCCCGTCAAATCGATAAAACGCAACTCCTTGCGGAATACCCATATACGCCACGATGGCGTTCCAATACACCCTTCCATTTGGAATATTGAAAGTAGTTCGTGTTTTATAGGAACAAAATTTATATATGTATTTTTTTTTCTCACAGTAAAATAAAACATGTAAATCGGTTTCGAAATCGATTTTAAACTTTTTAAGTTTTTATTAGATATTCGTGTTAGCTAAAGTAATAATAACAGTTATATGACAAAATCAGATAATTTATAATATTTTACTATGCTTGCAATACATGACAATTTATTCTAACATGCATATTTATATGAGAAGTTTATGAGTTTATATAAATGTTTTGTACAATGATATTCTAAAAAAGTAAAATAAAATATGAACAAATATGCCGAGTAAAACGTCCGACTGAAAAATTTTACGAAATACATTTTTAATTTAATATGATAATAAACAGAGTTTATAGAAGTTTGCTAGATTCAATTATGCAAGTTCCAAGATCAAGCATACTTTGTGCTTGGATAAATTAACCTGAAAACAAAAAACGAAAAATAAAAAAAATAAAAAAAATAAGGAGAGATATTAATCCATATGATATCAACAACTATTGTTTTATATTAAGTATGTTCTGCACCTTTTGCCGTTTAAACATTAAACATCAATTGAGAGATATATACTTTGCATTAATATACGAGTATATACACAATAATCAATGCGTTCCAAATACTTTTGTATTCCTATGTTTGTTTACTTATTATCCAACCGTTATAAAAACAACTGACAATAATTAACGTTGCTTCGCGTGGTTTTAATTCGTTAATGTAAGTTTTATTTCAATTTAAAACAGTTGGAATTCATCTGATGAAATGTCGGAAAAAAAAGTTTAATTCGTTTACGTTATAACGACATTAAAAATTTAAAAGTACAGATTTTACACATTATATATGCTAACGCGCTGATATTGGGGAGTTCATTACTTAAAATGTGTTTAATGGAGACAAAATGTTTTTTTTAAAACCTACCGTACATTAATGAAAACGAATTAAAATTAATGAATAATTAAATAAAAATAATAACAATTCCACGGCATGAAGTAACGCTTTTGTATAATTACATGCAAATATTATTACAGACGAACAATCTTGTAGTTTGCATGCGTAAATTGGCGTACTTTTCTTCCACACAGACACGTGTTATTAATACAATTTTGTGAGAATACAATATTGTTATGTATTGTGTTATTCTAAAGGAAAACGTTCCGTTACACTCGCAGTTGTTCTAATGAGTGATCTGAGTATGGATCAGGAGGTTCGTAATTTAATGAAACAAAAGATCTAACTTGGAAGATGATGTATTTTTTCATACAATAAAATATTATAATAATAATAATCATCATTATAATAATGATAATAATAATAATTATAATTATAATAAAATATAATAAAGTGAAAAAATTAAAATTAAATCAATTAATTAAAAAACCCTCCAGTTTCATTTTAAATACAAAGGAATTTTCTTTTTCTCGGGAAGCAATGAAAACTAGATACATTCATATGGGTTCGGGTAAGGCATAGTTATGAGTGAGTTTTATAATTTTCTTATTTAACTATACTGTTGTACCGGTGAATATATTTATTTTATATAGGTACTAATAACTTGTTAAACTTATGATCCAAATTGTAATTTCAACGTCCATTTTCTATAAATCGTTCAGGGTGAAACTTATTATTATTGATCAATCTACCTACGCCATGCATACGAGTATACAGTATAAACGTACGATAGTACGGATAAATATTGTTTGATTTTGTAATAGTTATGAAATATACTTATCAAATTAAGGATAATTAGTGTGATTTAATTCGCTACATCGATCTTCGATCGTTTGAGAATATTTTAAAACTTAATGCGGAACAATGAAAAGTTTTACAAACCCAAGAACACTTTGTAATATCTAAAAAAACAATTTTGTTTTTAAACATAATAATTTGAACTATATTTATTTTTTATTATTACTGATCTTCCAAAGTATTCGTTTTTTCTTTTTGACTATTGTATTCGGAAGTAAAATTGGTTATTGGCTATTTTTATATCATCAGCACATTGATATAAACTGTAAGTACTGCGCTATCTGATAAAAATTATTAAGTGGCATACTCGGGGTTTTATGTGAATGATAAGAATCGGTTGTTGGTATAAAATGTTTAGGATTCGCATAATTGTTCACAAGGATCCGTACTGTGTATAATTTGTAGCGATACGCGGGGGAGAAGAGCCATTGAAGAAATATCATGTCAAAAGAAATGAATACGTAAAATGCACGTGCATGCCGGTCCTATAGTTTTATATTTTCCGAATTTAATCTGAAATTTTTTGTGGTTGAGATAAACGACAAAACTATAATGCCGTCAGATGTGATTTTGTTGAAGATATTAGGCGAGGAACTGTACTAGCAGTACAACTTGTGTAGTTATTTAGAAATTATGATGAATTATATGTCACCGTTCTTCTAACAATTCAGTGGTTAACGAAACAAGTTTAAACATACATGATAGGATTTGTTATAAATCAAATTATCAGTGGTAATATCAAAAATAAAATATTATTTATCTATATATATAGCCTTTTTACTATGTCGTGCAGTTTGGCGGATTTTAAATGACCGAAGGTATTGGTCACAGCGTTTTACAGTGAATGCAAAAATGTAAATGTCGTGTGAATTTCAAAAATATAAACGAATAATGCGAATCATTTTAAATTCAATTCATATGTTTTTTTTTTCTTGCAGGAGTGTTTTTAATCTTTCCTAGAATATCTCACTACCGACTCAAATATTCTTCTTAGATTACACTCCAATCCTATTATTCCTTCCATCAATAGTTTTATAAACTATTATTATTTCCGATCGCTTTCTAATATTTTTAACTATAAACAAATATATCTTTCTTCATTAAATATTTGTAGTTGCATTGATATTATTTTAAGATCATAGCAAACAAAAAAAAAATCAAAAAAAAATGATGCATTGTTGGTAACAAATTTGTACTGCAAGTTTTACTCGTAAGTTTAAATACGATAATAACACTTCAAGATCGCATAACTATCTACGGACAAAGTTTAATCATAGTTAAAATTAAGACGAAGGGATTAAAGTATCATTGTGGTGATAATAAAATAAGAATGTCTTAGGGGAATTGGAATCTATCATAGAGTAGTTCAAGTTTTTGAGATATCAGATTTCGTGATAGCAAGATTTAGAAGTACAAAAACGTAATAACTAGAGTGAGGATTTCTATGCAATTTCTTATTTATTTTTTTTTTTTACATATTTGTATTTTCATCAATAATCTTTACGAATCATAGAAGTTTGAAGTTACTGGCGATTTTTATTTTTTTTCATATTTCTACATATTAATTGTTATTGCATATTTTTGTTTATTTTAATAAAATTCTACGGAAAACGAAATTTAAAAATAATAGCTATAAAATAATATTTTTTCTAGTATAGAAATCGAAAATAAATTGTATAGGCACTATCTAGTAATTTAAATAAAGATAAGATAACTAACTAATTATGACCTATAATATTATTCGATCTTGCTGTGTTAGTTATATACATATTTCCAATCGAATAATTATGTCCACTCATTTGCAATTTAAAGGGATTTAAATAAAAAAAAAAAAAAATATATGATATTACAAAAAAGCATTTCAATAATAATGATTGATGAAATAAAAAAAAAAAATCAAGCTATTCCTGGATCAAAAGAGACAATACTTCAAACAAAATTACGTAAGCTTTCTAATAAAAACAATGGTTCGGATTGATCTGAATGGTTGTACGAAAAATTATTGCAGTAATATTAATCAAAAAAATTTAATCTTATGGTATTCATTGAGATCTGACAATATTTAGTTGATTCAAATATGCCCCAACTATTTTTATTGAACTCGAAACTTCGTTCTCAGTAAATTGTTGACTGATAAACTTCACTGAAGAAAAACTGAAAACGCAAATGTTTATTTATTAATGAATTTATAATAATTTTTATACTATTTCTAAATAGAAGTATCAATGTTAATATTGTAAACATTTATGATTTAAATAATTTAAATTTTATTGTATATTTTCCGCGTATTTATATTTTTGTTACGTATTTTTACGGTTTTGACTGCATATTACGTGTCATATATCGATATTTTTTGGTGTATGAAAATACGCGCTCTAGTAATAAGATATGCAATGCATATTTTACTGTATGTGTATAATACATGTGATTCGTATGTATTTGTTTACGGCAGCATGACGTGAATAAAATAATCTGTCTACAATGTATTCTTATTTTCAAGTCGAGCAAAAGTCTCGACTAGACGGATACGAGAGGGAGGTGCCTATGTGCATTCGTAAAATTTATAATCATCTAACATACAGTGTGCATGTATCGAGCTAACTGTACGTAGGAAACCATAGAAGCTGAAAAATACATTCGAATTTACGCTTTTTCAACTTTTATTATGCCCCGGAAATATGCGGTATCCTGCGAGCTAGATGAAAAAAAAAAAAAAGAAAGAAAAAAGTCCCGAATGAATAATATGTAACTGTAAAGACTTAAAAGAAGGACCGAATGGATCCCTATGGATATATTACGCATTCAATTTCGATGTATAGATATATGCGGTATTTTTTACGTGAAAAATAAATATAATGTATACCGCCGCGCGGCATAGTGTGTATAATAAACGTATCGAAATTCTTGATTCAAACTAAATATTTACAAAGGAATAAACTCTCCGGAAAGTATTGCACGAACGCGTATCGCTCCCCACATGAATACCGTCAGCTCTCAGTGATAAATTTCAATAAAGGTGTACGTCAAACATTATATAGAAACAAGATGAAATATGTTTGTATTGCACTACGGCAACATTATATACACCGTGTCGCGTTGATTATGTACGTTTCGTTTTGTTACGTTCTGATATTCCTCGTGTACGTACTCGTTCCTTTTTTTGTGCGCAACAAAATTAAAAAATTTTATCTCTACTGAATGGCGCCATGAGTATGCTTTCAGCACCGAGATGTTTTCAGCTTAACAATATCAATTGTATTTTGCAGTACAATTTACTACTTGTCACACGCTTATTTATTAAAAGTAAATCATAGTTTACGTAATATTTTAATGGGATTTATGCAGAAGGTACTGTATGGTGTTCAAAATGATTGCCGTGTTTGGGTAATAATGAGAGAAAATCGTTTCGAACAAACATTACATTATTTTACGCTTATCGGTTGATACACAGTGCCTGGAAGTGTTCTCGAAATTATGTTGACGCAGTAATTGATACATTGTCAAGTATACATCACTGGTTTATTTCATTCGGAGAACAAATCGAATTCAACGTCGAGACCATACAGTATTTATTTTTCGGAACAATTGGAGTCCACTGGAACCGCACGTGGATTTTACCAACAATGTATTGTTATAGGTTTTTTTTGTTTATATCGTGTTTGATACACATACAATGTAGAGTCCCATCGTTGAGTGTTCGTAAATGGGGTGTGTATGCAAATTTAATTATTATATAATAATATTATCAAATCGTTTATATATATTTTTTTCACGTTTCAATATTAAAACGACAGCACGTATAGTATTCTGATAAACGTGATCACTCAAAATGATATTTTTATAATGACATATTTTGTTTTATCGTTGCCAATCTAAAAACATACAAGTAATTAAATTATCGGAAGGTAGGGACACAATTTAAATATATTGTCGTTGGCGTATATACTTTAACGTTGTCGAAACAGCGAAAAAGGGTAAAAAATAAATATACATAACGTCAGGGGATTTTTAGACTCTTTACCGTCATCCAACAATAAACCATGTAGATGAAATGATACAAATGTAATTTTCCAGGAACTTTTTGATTTCCATCGCGCGTAGCGTAAGTCTACAAATAAGTATTTAATATGAATGTTTTTTAGCTTTCAGAATGGTTATAACGCGTGAATTATAAAAAATAAACGAGAAGAAAAAATTGTGTACAGACTGAACTGTCGGATATAGTATCGTAGACGAGCTACGTTACTGGGATGTTAAATTTTCTGGTATAAAAAAAAAAAAAAAATTGTAAAAAAGTAGCATAAAAAACGCGGTCGTTTTCACCTTGAGAAACCCCAACTGGTGTGGACACTTATATTAAACTGTATTCATTCATCGTGTAAAAGCGCTCAGTCAACATGAGGCTCAGGAAAAAAAAAAAGATGAAACGACCCACCCGCTATACGAGAGTTAGCCCTTTGAAATTATTATACGTCATCCATCACTCTCTTGGTCTTCGGTGAGGCGAAAAAATAAGGCAAAAAAATTATATGTTTAACCTGCTCGTACGCGTGTATAATAATATAACAAGATACTGTGCGCGCACGTGTGTGTGGCTGTACTCTGAGCGACACTCTAGGTGTGAGGGGAGTGGGTTAACTGAATACCAGTGTTTGGGGATGGGTAACAGAAAGTAGAAAATCGTGCATTTGCGTAGCACTAAGCGGTATGGTTGTTTTCTACACAAGGAAGGCTAACAATTGATGTTAAAAGTATACTTTTTCGTCTCGTCCACCGACGGCCATCCCTCTACCATACAAACTATCCCGTACTCCACTCTCCCCCTCCCCAATAAAACTCTCTCACTGCGCGCACACAGATTCTTAATACACGTGTGCATGCGTTTTACATGCATGTACGTGTCTCACGGATGTGTATCTCATATTGGATTATACCCTCGTTTATGTCAACTGTCTAATGACGTCATCGTCGATAATGCGAAAAGACGAACGACACTCCGGATATCGGAACGTGTGTGCGTTTTTGTATGTGCCAGGCGAAAAGCCTCCCCTCTCGAACAAGAGATTTTTTTTTCGTTTAACATAATCATATTATATAGTGCGTGCGAAACTGTTTATTTCATTTTATTTTATTTTTCCCCTTCCTTCCAGAAAACATAATAATAATATAAATATATATATATATAAACATATCATACGTCATATTATGTAATATTATGTATGAGCGGAGATGAAAACCGATAAGCGAATTGATATGAGATACGTATACGTGCACCCGACGCGTCGCTTTCGGGGTTATATGCAAACAAGTGTAAAGGAGTTTTCTTTCATTTCACCTCACTTCCAAAGACCGAACAGGGAGGAACAGCTATGTCAACATACGGCGAAAAAAACACTGTGCGTGTGCGGTATTGTTGTGACGAGTCTAAAATTGGATTCCACCGATGACACTTTTTCCATTAGAGTTTCTTCCCATTCCATTTTCTCTGTTTTTCTCTCTCTCTCTCCTACTATATATATATATATAAATATATACATTCATTTATCTTTCTCTTACTCTCACTCTCCTCGGATAAACAGTGTGAGATAAATCGATTTTCTTCGCTGCCTCGATGACGACGACATTGTCAACCACGACTACGGTGATGGTGGTGAATATTTGTATACACTACGCTGTCGCGACGTGTTTTTTTTATTTTTTTATTTTCCTATTTATTTCCCTCTTGTGGTTCTCCTCTTATACTCCACATTATGTTTGGCTAGTCACAAATTGTCCCTAATTTTTTTTTTTAAATATTCTATCCCTCTGGGGTACATTTTATATAATAAATTCCAGACGGAAAAAACCCATCATCTATAGAAAAAAATAATAAAACAAAAACATTTTTTCAAATCTATACTTTTCTACGCTATGCATTTTTATGTATTATGTTATCCCGTGCTCGTATAGGAGTCAATTCTGTTTTGGTACGAATAGCACTCACTAAAATTCATCTGATATTGTTGTACGTATAATTAGATTGTGTGCACGTTTTTTTTTTTTTTTTTTTCTCACGAACGATGGTTGATGGATTTGAAGTTTCCAAACGAGATCAGAGTGAAGTTAAAACACTTTTTGTAGCGCTAAGAATAGCGATACGAAAGAGTTTTATTGATGGGAATCCGTTCGCTATTCGTATAACGGCGATAGTTTTGGTAGTAATCTTATAGATGCGAATCATTACGTACGATGAAAATATTTTTTCATACGTTTAACACACACGTTATGCGAATTAAAAAAGTTTTATTAAACTGCAATTTACACGCTTAAAAATTACTGATGGCAGTGGTAAACATTGTCACGTGGTATCTACCCATTAGTATTCGGAAGTATTCTTCTTTTTCCCGTTTGGCTTATACCGGT
The DNA here is from genome assembly GCA_034509805.1 of Sipha maydis. Lineage (NCBI taxonomy): Eukaryota > Metazoa > Arthropoda > Insecta > Hemiptera > Aphididae > Sipha > Sipha maydis. The sequence continues at coordinate 129,378 of JASXSY010000603.1, forward strand.
GTCTTGATAGACGGTTCTCCATCACGGGCAGAAATGAATAGGAAATCATTTGATCGTGATTAATTACATGTCAACTTGATCTTGGCATATTTTATAGCAATGGATACAACAGTATACCCGACAGTAAGCTTTAATTTCTTATCCACTCAAAATCATGATTTTACAAATTATACAGATAAAAATGAACAACAGCGTACAATTATAATCGTTAAAAGTTCGTATAACTTATTTTAATGTAGGTATTATATTCAATCCAGAATATAAAACTTTTACCTATTATAAATGTCTTGTTTTATGTATTGTTTTTACATAAAATAGGTTAATTTAACCCGAACGATGTCATCTCCTGAAAAATGCTAGGACCTAACCGATTTATTTGATTCAACATTTTGTTATCGTTGCTTGTAATAACATATTACTTCTAAAACCGAATCGTATGATATCATAATCGTTATTATCATTGGAATGTTTTTCTTTTTGCCCGCAGGTTGTGGCCGTCTTACGCCAGTGCACACAACAATTTGGGAACGTTGATGGAAAGATCCAGGGACGCGGAACACCATTTCTTGGCCGCAATCCGATATTCGCCAGGACACGTCAACGCCCATTATAACCTGGGCCAGGTTTATAGGTAATTGTAGTGCAACACTCGCGTTAAACATTTTTATGATTTCGATAACCACACGTGGCTGACGATACGTCCCGTACGCCCAGTGGTGTGGCGAAAGCGTTAGGTGCAAAAATATTTATGTGTCCATCAAACCGAAGTCGTAAACGTACGGCATTAAAATTGATCGTTAGGTCGGTCGCCGTTGGTGCACCTGGTAACCTTTTTAATGTCGTTCGATCGCCGGTCGGTTGCGATCACGACGTGTGCTACGGCTGACTTATCCGCGTGTAATTTGTGATGCAGGCTGATGAACAGGACCAAGGACGCGGTGGCCATGCTGGAGCGATGTCTGATGTTGAACAGCGGGTACACAGCGGCGTACTTGCTGTTGGCTAAGTTGCACACGGGCAGCCAGACTGGACGACTGCTGAAACACGTGGCTGCCTATCAGCCTAAAAGCCCGGAACACCAAGCGCGCTACGCCCGTTGGCTTCGTGATAACCGTGAGTAACTCGACCTTGTCGCAGCACCTTCAACTACCAACGATACAAACATCGTTTTTCCATCGGGATTCGCGTCACTGATCGATCGTCGTAAAAACCGTTGGATATCAATCGATAAACGTGTAGCGCATTTGGTGGGAGGGGGTGGATTGTCTTGGGATAAAACGTCGTCGCTGTAACGCATTACGACACCTGTTGCTAATATCAAATATATGCAGTTTGATTATGATAAGTGGAAACACTCAATGACTAAGTGCAGGCTTCATATATTTCACTTCTGCTTTTTCGGCTAACTAATAAACATTATTGTGCACATTTTCGTAAAATTAGACTATTCTTGTGAAAATTTATTTTGTGCATGCGCAAATCAACTTTTTATTATTTTTAAACGGAATTAACCTATTTTTGACCAAAAATTATTTTTATTGTATATTTTAATAAATTTTTTTGGTTAAATTTATTTTCTAAGTTCAAAATGGCTGAGTTGTAGCAATTTGGTTTTATGTTATTAGCACGGTTAGCACGATTAGCGTGTATTTATACATTTTTGTTTTAAATTGTTGAACTCCATATGAAATATTTTTATCTCTACTAACGTAACGAATAAAAGTACTAGGATTTTTTCTAATGTAAACTCATATTTGCACCACTATTTCTTCACCAATAGTAATTATTCGTCATGGTTATTGGTTAATAACTCGTGAAAAATAAATGTTTCAAGTTTATAAAAAATAAATGAAGACCATTGGTTTCTTTGGAAAGACGTGTATTTTTTGGCATTCCCATTATGTAAAAATCATGTCATTTTCTTTTGTATAACTATCCATAATAACTAATAGATAAGTATTAAATATGTCTTAAAACTAAAAAAATATCGACTACCGTTTCTTATAAGTTACTGGCAATAGTGACAAATACTGTAGAATAATATCGACTTAACAAAATTCCTTAACAAAATTCCTCAATTTGAATTATAATTGGTATCAATGCCACTTTGATATTATTTATACAAAATATTTATAATACATACTGAAATAAGTTTGATAAATATAAACATAATATATTAACATAAAGTTACAGTGCATGCGCAAAACCAACTGTCACAAAAATAGTCTAATTCTTTAAAAATGTTTATTAGTTTGCCAAAAAATCCGAATTTTAATATATGGAGCCTACACATAGTTAGTGTTTTAATGTTTAGTGTTTCCATTTATCGTGATCATAGTGAATATATAATAATAGGTAATATACTAATAATGAACTGCATATTAGCCTATCTAGAATTTGTGTCAGGTATCGGTTAAAAACTTTCCGTATACGATGAAACTTACTTCGAGATTGTAAATACATAAGAATAACGCATTATCTACGACCGATATCGTTCGAGATATTTATAAAGTACAATAATATTGATCTAGTAAAACACAGTAAATTAAAACATTTCTAAGAACCAGAGGTTTAAAAAAATGCAATATTTTTTGTTAAATGCAAACCAATTGTGTACATCCGATTTACTCGTCATTTGTTAAACTTCAAAACCAGTATTTCTTGGATCCGCAATATGCGTAATAAATATATTCGTTTCTTTTTAGTTTTATATTAGTTTTAGTTTTAGTTTTCTTTTTAGTTTTTTATCGTAATTTCGAATAGTGTGAGTAATTAATTATCGTAAAACAACTTACTCGTACAACACACCCCTACGAGTAATTGATTATTAACAATTTTATGTAATTTGTCATTTCAGTTATAATTGTTTACGCATTCTATCGTAAATAAACCCTAGCAGCCGAAATTCTGAATTACAAATTAATATAATAGTTTTAATATTATGAGAGTTGTATGGAAAACACCAATCACTTTATTGTTATACTTTATTTTTATACCATAACTAGTTTATTTATATAAATAATTTTTTTTTCTTTAAAAAACAACAATGAGAGTTGATGTATGAATTTTTTTAAAAAAATTACACATGAGCAAAGCCGGGTAATTCAGGTAGTGCAATATAAAAACATTGTTTCTGATAAATTTTAAATTATTTAATAAACAAATATTGAACAAAATAGAAAACAGAAAAAAAGTTATTATTTTTATACAGTAATATTTTATACTTAACATGATTAAGTGATTATATTAGACATTATATAGAAATTAAAATGATCTTGAACCCTTAAAATTTAGTACATATTTAGATTCTCTCTCTTTCTCTCTCTCTCCGAACAATTATCTTCATGCCTAGAGGTCTAAATATAAATTACAACGCATTATCTACTGAATACTACATTGGTAAACTTGACACCCGAGTCTTCAGTGAGTTTGATCTCTAATACATAAACTAAATATGCATATCAATAACATTAACAAGTTTATCTAGTGAAAATTAGTTTTGGAAACTAGATTATGACTTATGAAACTTAGTTTATACAAAAGTGTTTAATTATTTCCCGCTTCTGTAGACTAGTGATTTCTATAAAATTTTTAAATAAACTAAAATATTTTATTATATACCCTAACCCAGCATTTCTTAAACTTTTTTATCTGTGGAACCCTTTTTGATGTCTACTTTTATCGTGGAACCCCTACTGTTTTTTTTAGCTTTGTAGTTTATTTAAGGATTGTTGGCAAATAAATTATAATAATATTGTGTTAAAGGTATTTAATTCAAAAAGTATGTTAAAATAAAAATAATAACAATAGTATATTTATAGTAATACTTTAAATTAAATAATAATTACTTTAATTAGACTAAATATAAATTTTAATACAAATTATTGATACGATTAGCTACCATGTCATTCGATAGTGGGATTTTAGATATTTCTTTTGCTGATTTGTCATCTAACATACATTTTACCATCTCTATAGCACAAGGTTTTATAAGACTTTCGGCAATTGAGTAAGCTTTACCGCGTTAAGTTATCTGATACCTATCTAAATATGAAGCCTCTGTTGCTTTTTCATACACGGTTTTTATGGTTTGAACCATACATTTATTGATTTTAATAGTTCGTTACGCTTTCAAATATAGAATTGTACAATTTTTTTTTAAGTTCACCATGAATAGATTCTAAATGATGACGCATTTTAGCTGGAGCCATAGAGCTTTTTGGGAGAACTTTGCTACAAATAACACATTGAGGATTATCATTATTATAGATAAATTATAATAATATGTTACTTTCATCATATTTCCTACATTTTTGAGTTACTGGCCTAAAATGTTTTCCATTTGTATCATTCTCATTATTACCATAATTATCATTATGAATTAAGTTCAACTCAAAAAATTCATGTTTTGGAGTAAAACGCTTAAGAGTCATTTTTAAAACCATCTTTTCATATTATAACAAAATATTAAAACCAACTTTGAGACGTACAAGAACACAACGCAAAGTATCGCAAGACACGGTCGACTGGCGACTATCGTATTATACTATTATGTGTCGGCTATCACAGACGGTCGTAACCGATTAGTATTTTTATCAACGACATTCATATATTATTTCTGTACATTGTATATTTTTTTCTATAATGCAAACTTTTTTCCTCCTACTAATTTTTAGTTGGATATTTTGAAGTAATTTTCTTGAAAATTTTAAAGAAATAACTTATGCTTCGCGGAACCCTGGGGTTCCGCGGAACACAGTTTAAGAAACGCTGCCCTAACCTATACCAACTTAACCTATAATAAATATTTTTATCACCTGACCTATGATTGAATCTAATTTTTTTTGTAAAATGAAACAATTTTTTAATTTTTAAATGAAGTAAAAATCTTTCAGTTTTTTTTTTTTTCATTATACTATTATATAATTTATAAAAAATGCTTTATATTTAATTTTGTGACATAATTACCTCTTTACATCGCTTTATTAAAAATATTTATTTTTCTATAACCTTAAGAAATTTACGATGAGACAAATGTCTTGATTATTCATCAAATAATTAGCTCGATTATAAATAAATATGAATCATTCTAAACCAATTTATTTTTTTAATTCCACGTAGAACTCAAAAACAATTTCATAACAAATTATCATTATTTTTCCATAACTTTTAATGATAAGATTTAATTTTTATATTTCAATAATATCTGAAAAAAAAAATTTCTTTTAAAATAGTTGTTTTTTACTGACGTTTGTTTTTTGTATGCCTGGTGTAATAAAATTATTTTATTATTGAAACTGTGAATATTGTACTTTAAAAAATCGAAAAAAATCAATAAAACCATGATCTATGTATCTGAAAAATAAAAACACACAGTACAAATCCAATTACATATTTTCAATATTAATTTATATATATATATTATTCCGTTGACAATCTCATCTAAATTCAAATCACACACATGCAATTAGCAAAACGATCAGTAAATCATTATATTTATAAACTTTAAAGAGAAAAACAGATATTTCTATTGAATAATACAAGCAACGCAATACCATAGTTATACAAAATGTACTCTGTATTGTTTTCCTGTAGGTAACTGTCACGAAGTTTATATGAAAACCGTTTATCTTTAATTGAAGTGCGACGTCAAAAACACAGTAACAATACCGTAAGATACTGCCTATTAACTTTTTGAATGTAAAACGTGATCGGGAAAAATCCTATTGCAAAGGATGATACATTTTACCTTTTTTCCCACTCGTCTTGTTGTAATCTAACAATGGGATTATTTTATCCAGAAGCTTCTTTTTTTCTATTTTTTTTTTTGTACAAAAGCCTCTTACGTAATCTAATGTAAAACGAAGCCAATACTGTAATGAAGTCTTATTACATAATGTATATTATATGAGGGCCATTTCTTAAATAAAAAAATAAAAAAATAATAATCATAATAAAAATATGACTAACATGGTGATATTGTAGAGGAGAGGGAGCACTTAAAGTAAATTAATAAAAATAAGCTACTTTTACCGAATTAGCATTTTTGTTCGTGCATTAGGGAATACCCTATCATTTTCTCGATTGATTTACGACCATATGGCATTCCGACCAATCTATTATCCCGTTGTAATATTTCAAGCCGGACACTTACTCAACGAGAACTATTGGAATTTAATAACGATTCGACTGAAAGCATTTGACCCAATCGTCCTTATTAAATAATTAATTTAATCGAAAAAACAAAAATACTCGACGAACAAGCGCGTGTTATGTATTAAGTGTCCGTCAGTAAACCACATGATATATAAGGGCAAAATCCTGATGCATATTGTAGCGTGTGTATCTTAGCGTCTGACTCAGCAATTCATTACTAATATTTTACAGGTCGCGTGGCCGAGGCTCTAATTTATTACAGAAGAGCTATGGCTGTTAATATGGAACACAGGGAGTCGGTTTTAGGTCTCGCCAGAGTACTAAGAGATCGAGGACAGAAATCCAGAGTTTACAGACTAATAACATGGTAAGAATCGTTTTTAAAACCGTAGTTAAACGTTGCGTACATAATCTGGAACAAGGGTGGGAAACAGGAATATGTTCGTGAGCCACATATATAATACAATGGTATTAAGAGCCAAACTATTTATAAATATGTTTTATAATTTCATATAATCTATATCTAACAAACTAAACAACTTTAAATTAAAGTATTTAAATATAGATATAGTTAAAAAAAATTAGCCTTACGTTTATTTATTTATTTTTTATCCATATTAATTTATTATGTATATTTTTTATTAGTTTCTATTCTATAGCCTTATATCTATATAATACATATTTATTTTTTTTTTTTATAAATGTATACGAAAAAGAAATTAAAATTTTGGTTTTTGTAAATAAGACGAAGACCGCAGATTGGTTATTTCTGATATGGAATAATAATTAGTGTATTTATAAATCATATATCCACGATCGATCATTTCTATAAAAAAGGTAATTAAATTTAGATTGTTTTTTTATATTTTACGTCTTGGGACTTCCTGTATTTTTAAATTTGATTACATGCATCCCGAGCTCAACATCAAAAAATCTGTTCTCTTTTACTATCTAAGATTTTTTTTTTTTTTTTGAATATTAATTGGTTGTATTTACGTGTTAATTAACTTTTCATAATATTTGAATAGAGCTTCGTCCTGGAACATCTGAAAAAGAAAAAAAAGAAAACAAATTAACTAATTACAACGTTAATTTCTTAAATCTTTAATATTTTATGTGAATATGTACCAATTACGCACTGAATGTATCAAATTTCATTGAAAATAAATGAATATAAAAAAAGCACGTTAAACTATAGAGCATGTTATCAAATATTATGAAATATTTGATTAAATGTAAAATTTAATAAATATTTTTATTATTGTACGACATGTGGTATTTGAACCACATATAAAAATAAAAGCCAATAAAAATGTACCAAAACAAAAAAAATCAATCATGAGCAATGTGCAATTATTATTGATTTCCAAATTCTCCGGTGAAATTATTTTCAAATACGGTATCAGATTTGATAAAATCCGTTAGTTTCTAGTAATCACGAAATTTTAAATTATAACTTTACACTATACATAAATGGTCCACACCGTTTTATACCATGAAATATTTACTTCTTACACCTAGATGATGGGGAAAAAAAAAGTGCGATGGATAAATTATAATTTATTGAATTGCTGCGAATAGAAATAAAATCTAAAAAAATTATAAATGGGTAGTATTTTCGATACTTTTTAACCCGGGGTCAGATTAGCCATTTCAATATAAAAACGAATACGTAGATCACAATTGCGTAACAGTTGTGTCATCAGTGAGTAGTGCCACTAAAATATGGAATAGACAATGGGATGACTCCCATGAGATGCATCGTAAATTTCGATTTTACGTAATGGCGCATTTTATATCCACGTTCGAATTCGGTGGAGTTGGAGAGAATACCAACCTCTCACGAATTTTATCATTATAATATAAATATAATAAATAATAATAATATAATATAACGATAAATATAATATATTATATTATATTATATTATATTATTACGCACAATATAGCCGACCACTTCGCTGGACATCGATTATTTTTACTTGTGATGAAATTATCTTGCATGGTTCTTAGTAATGAGTGTTCAGACAATTTTTACCTTATAGAAGTTTTTTATTTTTATTTTTTGAAATAAACATATACACTTAAACTTAGAACACATGTTTTGATATAAAGTTATATTATTTAATAAACATTGAACCAACTTTGGTTAACCAGTCAGTTTACGGTATTTCACTTGTTCTTAAACGTTTCAGTACGATTTTTGTAGCGTTGAAAAAAATTCCATCGATTCTTCGAACTTCTATCACTATCGTTCGATAAAACTAATGCATCGAATAATACACGATGATGATTTTGGTAGCAAAGAAAAGAGAAGTAATAAACCCGAAACGGCTTCTAGATTTCAGAGTTTCAGAAAATGATCCAGTAACTACACGTCACGGTCGAATTTTCGAACATTGCGAAGCTTCATTCCAAACGTCCCACCGTCAAAAACATAACGCACATAGTCCCAAAGTTTTATAAAATAATTCTGACGGGTATATTATGTCGTTTAAATTATCTGTCTTCGGCCCTGATTAAGCTGATGATTATAACGTGTGGCGTTAAGCAACTTTTACCACTGCAGTTATATCTGCGTACCCGGTAAATGGACCACGTTTTAATGGTCCATTATCCCTTTCAACTTCATACGGATGTGCGACAATTGCGTGCGCGTGTGTGTGTCTGACACGCGTTTATGCGACCCGTTTAATATTCCGTAATCATATGTCACCATCGAAGGTTGTCCAACATTGTAATTATATTATCGCGGGCGGTGTGTGCAGGTGGCAGTCGACGAGACGCAGACACTCGGTGCCCGGAGGCGGTCGGATTGTGTTCGCCGGCGATCTTTACGTAAAGGGATGGCAGCTGTACAAACAGGGACAGACTACGGCGCCGCTGCCGTCGGCCGGCGAAACCACGCGGCGGCGCAACGGCAACGGAAAAATGTCCATGTGCAACGTAAGTAAACGCACCTGCGCGTAACATATCGGGGTCGTATAACAACACAATGCGGTCGGGAATCTCGACGGTTATCGGTATAATTGTACATCAACGCGAAATCGCGAAGCTAGACGCCGGACCGCTACGATATCGTTGTGTAGGCTGCTGAGTAAAGTAATACGTATATGATATAACGACCTAGAACTTTTACAACAGAGTTAATTTAAACTTTATTAGTTTCCCCTCCCCCCCCCCTGGAATTTAACGAGCTATTTTTTTAATTATTTGTTTCTAAAAAAACAAACGAGTTTTGTTTTGTAAAGTTTATTTAATATTTAATCGAGTTAATTCATTTTTTTTTTGCTCTTAATTTTTATCTCATGACCGAACACCAATAAAAAGTACCTAAAAATATGCAATTTAAGTGTTCCCGCTTTTGACATACGACCTGTTAAAGTCGAGTGGATACTTTAATCTTTTAAGTTGTAGTAATGCATGCACATAAACGGCTACTTATCGTTAATTGACTCGTTCTGCTTCTCGTACACTATGGCAGTGGTACATTTGCACTCACATCGAGTAATTATCATAACGATATTTATTGCTGTAGCCGCATCCACGCTCATTATAAAGTAATTTCCGAAAATAAAGATTTTGTTCACGCTGCATTATTAATAGGCGAACGAAGAACAGAGATAATGTTTAAAATATAAGCTAACGGTATACAAAAGAAACAGAAAATTCGATGAAAATATATTGTTTTAATATTATAATTGCTGTTTGAGTAAAATCACATTTTTAATTCAACAATTCCCAATTAAATATTTCGGTGTTTAGGTGCTTGAAAAAATAAAGAAATTCAGTATTCCGTAACGAGTAATCGCTACGGTAACAGTAATAAATACCAGCTCAAAGGACTCAGGATTAACAAAATATTTAAATCATTAAAAATAATAAAGTCGATGAGTAGTTTTCATTTGTAATATAATATTCTTCGTTTAATTATAACTGTATTTATTTTGTTAAATCTGAAATTTTAACAAGAAACTTATGAAGTATAAGGATGGTTGATGGATAAATGTTGATTTTTTGAAATCATATCAAAATAAATATTTTCATTAACTTTCATAAACACAAGTTTTTCGAATGAATGCTAGAAAATTGTGATTGATGTCAGTTGATACAACTTTATAAGATGGAAATTTATAGAGAAATTGATTCGAGGATCATTATTTATTCGATAAACAAACATCAATTAGTTTAAATATTATTTTTTTCTGTAAATTATAAAAAAAAAAAGTTAATGATTATAAAGTACGCGAGATGAATTTGCTCTACTCATAAATATGTATCACATAAAAGTTTCATAATTATTTTTTTAATTCTATATTGAAACATTTAACAAATTCGTACGAATCGTATAAGTAAACTTTAGCCATTCGTGTTGTTTTCAAGACAAAAATGTATCTCCAAGGCATATCGCAATTAGTTAGTGTAAGTGTTCATGTGACACCCGGTAAAGATGTATGGTATATAATATTATTACGCCTTTATCACACATTGCTGATGCTGCCACCGTAACGAACCGTGATAATTCTGCTCGCGCGTTTGTGTGTCCGAAGGCATTACGCGATAAGTCCTTTAACGTCATAACGCCATCGCGAACAAGAGCTCCATTTGCGCTCCTTGTGGTATACCACGTATACGTACATATACGTGTATAAATATATATGTTTATGAGTGTGTGCAGTGAAACCAGACATAGGTACACATATATGACCATGTGTCCGTAAAATATCTTGTGTGTGCGTTGAAAATATCCGTGAGCATTACTCCCGATAGAGATCATTCGCATACCCGACGAATAATGAAAAATAATACAATTTATACGTGAGACCTAAATGTTGTGAAATACAGTACACATGGATCGGAACGATATCAATTGTTGCTGCTGATAAAAGAACGCAATCCACGGGTTAGGAAAACGAAGAAATTTTATGATGACTTGTCTAAAACTTTTTATTTTTTTCGAGCGAAATCTATAAAATTCAAACAATCGTGTACTGCAGTTGGATCTTACTTTTTTCTGAACAGTATTCGATGGAATTATTGAACCTTTAACCAAATAAAGGTGTCTGTCCTCGTTCCTTTGTTGAAATGACTTAACGTGGTATTTTGTACGTTTTCGTCAACCATCTCGGTCGTGCGCAACCTTAGGGTTACGGAATATTATTACGAGTTAATCTTACGGTATTCTGATTTCAAATGAAAAAATTATTCACTAAATACTTTTTTTTATACGACGTAAAATGATTACGAATGCTAAACGAGGCGACGCAAACATCGATTTACAATCAACCATGTCGTTTATACAATAAAAATATTGTAAATATATTTGTGTAATATTAGTTGGGGATCATAATAAATACATTTCGTGGTTGTTGACTAGCGATATTCATTTCCTCATCACAAAAACGCAATAATTGCACAAACGAACACGTCACGTATGCACTGACCGTAGTTAATCAACGTTCATGATGGCATAATAACAACATTACAACTCCGCTTGAATACGTCTTGAATCAATTAATACACTCGATCTGTTAGCTAACACGGAAACTCGCAACACCGTATCTTGATAAGGTAGATTTCCCCTGGTTTTACTGTAAAAACGTAATTTCGAGAAGCAATATAGTGTGAATAAATATTAATAAAATATACATTGTCAAATGGTGCGGTTAGTGCAACAACAACTCGCCAAAACAATATACTCCATTTTGTATGAAATCGAACACCTGATCCAACAATATTAACTATAATTTTCGTATTTTTTAAGATTATCTGTATCAAAACAATTAGTATTTACCGAATAATTTTGAATTTCTGAAGCGCATTACACGTTTTTATGAGCTTCAAATATTTTACGGGATATGAGGTGCTGAGTATATGTTAAGTTCTAACGAGAACATTTTTATTATTTTTGAACCGAGAAGATTTTTAATAGAAACTTTTAAATTTAAAAACACCTGTAGTCTATTTAGTTTTAACATTAATAGGATTACGACTAGCATTCATGGCAATAAATCCATATGACAGGTTTGAAAAATGTGCTTGAGGTGGTGTCCAAAAGGGATTTTTTCGGTTCTAACGCTATTTTTTCATTTTTTTTTTTTCCTCGGCCTTTGTATCGTATTTTTAGGGACACTTCATCCAGTAGTGTTTTGACCGCATTCCTTTTCCGTTCTTTATGACATCATTACTGTTATTAAAAACTAAATATCTCATTGGACTCGAATGAAATGAAAATGTACATAATTTACAGTCGCGAGACTATATTGCACACAAAATCAAATACGACCGGAGAAATTATGTATGCATTGTGAGAAATAGACAGTTCAAGCGCTCGTTGTTGTTTTTCACTATTCGATTTATTTTAGTTCCGGAAATAATAACCGTTCGCGTACACGTAATCCGAACAGAAGATTTGTACGCTGTCATTTCCGGATTTCTCCCGGATTTGTGTCAGAATTCGATCCTTTTTCGGTTTGTATAAAACGAGAAACGCCTTACGGTGTAGAGACTTAAAATATCAGCCAGACGCGTTGTGAAAATCTTTGCAGATTACTTCGAATGAATAATAATTATTATAATAACAATAATCAATTTCCACTGAACGGTAAAAAGTTTATGTATATTTACTTGTAAAAGTATTTTTTTTTTTTTTTTTATTAAATACAGCTGGATACCTCATTTGTATACTTTTTTTCAACAAGTATAATAAAATGTAATCAATAAATATTTATACATTTAATTTTTTTTTTTAATTTTACGAAAAATCATATATTTTTGTATAGGATCCTAAATAGTATATAAAACTATATAAATATCAAAACAACATTTTCTACGAAATTCGATCCTAAACTTTTTATTAAATCTGAGAACACATTATTTATGATACATACAAATAGTACACATTATATATAAACACGTATATACCGTATAACTAATATTTATTGTTATGGAAACGAATTTCAATACCGCTGTTACATTCCTTTTTTCAATTTTACATGTAAAAAAATCATCCGAAATCTGATTATAATAAAGAGATAGCGCTGTACTGTACATGTACACATATAATAATATATCCGTTTAAGTGTATAGTTTCGAAAAACATAATATGAATGCAAACTGTATACATTTTTTTTTCTTCCGAAAAATCATATTACTTTGCAGTCACACAAACACATATATATGTATATAGCGATGTTCTACACCGTTTACGTGCTCCGCATGACTAAATTCGTCAGAAAATGTAATTTTCCGAATTTATTACTTTTATTGCCATTTCTGTGCTGCATTCGAATCGCAATAATATAACTTATTATTGTTGGCTATGTACCGAAGTCCGTAGTATGAACCTCCACCACCAAACCGACTAACTTGCCGGGAAAAGTTTGTGTAACCATGCCCCCGGTTAACGGTGGTTACGACCAGATTCCTATTCCATCGCGTAACATGAAACCCCTTGCAACTGCCGATCAAATACTATGTAAAACAACAGGAAACGACGAAATCCAACACCGATATTGATGAAACGTTCATGGACCCGGTTCGATTTCAATTCGCTGGACGTCATCGATTCGATTGAACTGGACGAAAAATTTAATCATCTCATACCACAATTGTTGGGTTACTCGAAACAGTTTTCAAAATGAAACGTGATTCGTGTTCTGGTTATGTACTAATTCACTTTATTTGATGATCATTTTCGAAATGAATGCGTATAAGGGTTGAAATGGTCATATTTTTATTTACAATAAGCAAATTGATTTTTTTACTTTTCTTTCTCTATCACTGTGCTTGGATGATACGCCACACTTGCAGCACTGTGGTTTCTTTGGTTTGATTATGATTTATAACTTATACACGTTTATCTAACTGTTGGTTTTCGAGCAACGTAAACGTTGATGACTGTTTTAGTAATTTAGCACCGAGACTCAATGAAATCAAAATACAATTTGCCATGCGATACTTCGGTCAAATTAGAACTGATGATTTTAAAAGAAATGTACTGTTCGATAGTACAAAACGCTTACACAAAAGTGTGTACTTACACACACACACCTTACAATTATTCATACAAAATTATAATTTCATAAACGTAATTCGAATAAAATAATTACGTCGAACCGTACAAATTAAAAGTACAATAAGAATTAATGAAAGTAAATTTCCACACATTCATTACATTACAACGGTAATTGAACTGCTTGTTGTCCTCTAAATTATTATTTTTCTCTTCATCCATCATTCTTCATCGCTGTTCGCATATTATATGTTTTGTCGTCGTTAACATCACCATTATCATTATGAACAGCTTAACGGATCATTTAAGACTGATATTATTACAACTAAGCCGTTCGTGTACCTTATCATATGCTACAAAATACGTCTTGATTAGGATCAACGTACCATTTCTCATGTGCACACGTCTGTCCATCCGTAGAATCGTACTGAATCCATTACATAATTGTCTCGTTCCGTTTAGTAAATTTACAGAATACTTGCATTCATGTATATTTTTAGTATGGTATTTTTAAATTTTCTCCAGGATTTTGGTAAAAATAAGTGACATAACTACCCAGTAACGAAAACTTGATCTGAAACTGTTTTTCTAATAGGAATCTCGTATTTTGCTGCATTTTACATTAATATTTTGAAAATTTTCTTTTTTTATCATTATCAAGGTCTGGAGAACATCGTTAATCATTTTACGTTCCGATTAATTGTACATCGTAATTCATTATATATTTATTTATTTTTTTATTATTAACTCTTTTTAACTCGATGGTAGATTAAAGCTGTGATCTATTACGACGATTTTTATTATATTTTTTCACATACTAGCTTGCTGTAATTTTAACGTTTATTTATTTACAGTTAATATAACGATTTCATAATAATATTTATATAAATTAATGTCATAACATATTTTTACGTGTATGTAGTGGTTTTAGACAAATTTGGATATATACATAGATTCTTGAAATTTCATTTCATTTAGCTTGTACATCATACCAATATAAAAATTTTTAATATATAATGGTGATCAGGAAATTAAAATGATATACTATCATGAGTCACACACACACGTATGTAGCAATATTGCCTATTTTCTGCGCCGAACTGTGAATTAAAAAAAAACTGTCACTTATAAATCCTAGACCGACATCAGCTTGATCTTTCTTTACATCTCTCCCCCCTCTATCTCCCTCTATCTCTCTCTCACTCTATATATATATTTTGTCACCGTTGACTTGAACGTAATTGTTCAAGTGTAGACGATATAATCATGTTAAAAATGTACATTGAATTTGGTATACGGATAAAAATTTTAAATTTTAAATAATTATTTAGTTATTTTTTGATTACGTATTCTATTATTAATACTCATTATTCAAGTATATTTTTGTGCAGGACTTTTGTCGTCGGATATTTTGACCGAGTATTAGATTTTACATATTGCTTTTAATCAATACCGTATCCGTAGCCTTTGACCATTCGCCAATGAAAAATCTTAGACGACCCGAAAACCTTAAATGTGTCAAACCTTTGAACTATTCTTTGAGAGGATCTCAACCCGTAGACTCAGCAAATGCAGTCTTGTATCATGATCCGGTCTGCCCTTTAACGCGGTAAGAGAATGCAAAGTGTTCAAATTTTCATTACCGTCTCTCCATCAGAACCGTCAACCCACATAAAGATTCGCATGATCGTTAAACCGATACTAATCGTCCAATGATGTTAAATTACATAAATGTTCGGATTTTGTTGACTTAATATTATATATATATATTCGGATGAAAATTGTTATTAGTCATATTAACTAATAATAAAAAAACCGTAGTTAATTATTATAATACATGCATATATATATAATATTTCATTATTTCTACGATTTTTTTTTTTTTTTTTTTTTTTTTGTTTCATTGTCAACGTACAATGATACTTTGTATTGTCGAATTATCTTCAGAATAAATTGACAACAAAACTGAATAATACATAATAGTAATCTGTACATTTTAAAATAAAACAATGTTTTTTTTATTATTTATGCAAACACATAAAAACCATAATATGCTCGTAGTCGAACAATACTTTATATGGACTCGTAAAAACAAATACATTACTTTATGTGTTAGTGTATATACCAATTATAGCTTTATTATGCTTTATTCTCAATAAGCAACAATATGCTAACTTATCGTAAATGTTAATGTCGAACAGAATAAAAAAATAAACTTGTTAGTTTACCTTACGATACAAAGGAATCAAAAAGTCCCGAATAACATGAGGCATTATTCTATATGTAATAGTACTGAAATCCTATCAAATTAATATTAATATAAACATTAATTATTAAACATATATAAAATCAAATGTTTAACAAATATTCCAGTAAAATATATTTATCTTACACGTAAAAGACATCAGTAGTATTTTGAAAAATACTTCGACAACTGGGTCGTTAGCCTGCAATTGCGCATGGAAATAATAACTTAACTGAATTCTATATATATTTTAATATAAGATTTAAACAGAAATATAAAGATTACTCGATACAGATTGATCCTTTTTATTTTTTTAATTTAGTATTTTACAAATACAGCACAATTAGTGTTGACTATTTTCGAATTTTTTCACTAATCTGATCAATATACGAAAAGGGAGTGCCCTTGATGCTACATCCAATTAAAACTCAATTTAGTTTGTTATAGTGATAAAATCACGAGACCAATTTCCTTTGAGACTATGGTGAGGGTTATTAGATAGTGCAGTCAACACTAGGTTGACGATAAAAGTATTAAAGTGGATGTTTAACGTTCTTGTGGAATTCATTATAATTATAAGAAGTCAATATTGATAAAGTTGCACAGTTGAGATCAGGATGCAAGGATATATTACTGAAATACCACGGAGCATTAGTAAACGGTTGATGATTTATTGATTAGAATCATTGAAATATTTTTATGTAAAAAGTTAAGTAACTTAAATTTAAATACTATACGTCATTACAGGGCAAATAAATTGCTTATAAATTAACATTTCTTCTTTTATTAATATTTTCGACTGGAATAGTTGTTTTAGCTTTTGAAATCTGAAAATTAAAGTTTTCCGTTTTGTTTTCATATGTATATATACATATACAGTTTATGTATACAGTAAAAATATCTAATTAATATAATATAGGTACTTATAGACTTTGTTTAGTTTACATAATAACTTGTACTAAGTAATTATTTTTGTTATAATAAATTATGCATAATATCCAGTATTTATTCATAAAATCTAATATAAGTCTATAAAATCGTAATTAAAATAATCATTATTATTGTTAAGCAGAATAACGGGACCCGTTAATCGTCTAAAATCGAAGAATTTATAAAACGGGTGGTTCATAGAGTTTACATAGGAACTATAACATACCCGGTCCATCAATAAAATGTATAATTTGTATAAAAATAAACATTAACTAAATTAACTCTTATACACCCTACAGTCTTCATTTGAACTATACCGTCAAACTTAACCGTCAAAAGCTCACGTCGGCAAACATGACTTCGGACCCTCTACTGCCGTTAATTCGTGCAATCTAATAAGTTTTCAGCTAACGTCTCGTCAATCTCTATTTTTATTCTGATTAAAAAGTTTTGGTGGGCCTTCGAGCACACGTATAAGTTTCAAAATTTACCCCGTGAAGAGTTTCAATGTTCCTCACTCACGTGTTGTTATCCTATTAAGCGTATTCTTTATAACCGAGTTGGTAACATGAGTCTCAACGGGACTCTCGGTGATGGTAACTAGTTGCGATGCTTTCGATGTCAACAAGGTTAATCGAGTAGTTATGCAATTTTTTTTTTATGTAATCAAATAAAATGTTTGATTTTATGCCAACTATTATCTGCAGTATTGGGGATGATGGGTATAATGCATTTTCCTTAGCAGAACACTGTTGTTGCGGTAATTATAGTAAACCCTCATTAAACACCCTTCATAAACATTCGGCGTAGCGAAGGAAAATTCAAAACGATTTTTCGACAAAGAAAGTATCGCATCGTTGAGTGTACAATCACGAGATTTTTTCTAGAATACAATTCGACACGGGAAACAACGAATGTTACAAAATACATAAAAGTGCTTGTTTACGTAATAAAATACAAACAAAAATTCCGAGACTTACGCAGAAGAATGAATACATCATTTTCATTTTAACGACATGCCACGTCAACAATATCGTATTTAACGAGATGTAAAAACTGAAAGCGCTAGAATATCGTCAGACCGGATATTTTGTATTTAAAACGATACTGCCACGTTCACGTCCATCGTCAATGCAGATAGTAGTCGTTCTCTAGTATTCAAATAGTAAAACTAGCATGGATACCATGGGATTAAATAGGTTTATTAGCGACTATGTATTTGTTGTTAAAGCATCGACGTTTAGCCGAAGAATAATAGGATTTACTTTAATTTTCAAGGTACATTTACAAGACACTCAGAAATCTTTGATTTGAATGCGAATAATTATTTGTAGAATTTTACCAGTGGCAACTCTCGCATTATTCACAACTAGTTGAGTAATATTATCGAACATCGCTGATTATTAAATATCAAAATGCTATCAATCTATACGCATATTAATTGACACGATAGTTGAAAAAAAAAACCGATTCCGAACATATACGTTTTAAATAATAAATATTATTATTATATATTTTGAAACGTATCGAAGTTATATTCACACATCGTGTCTGTATCGTATTATATTATATTTGCGTATTATATTACCGTTGTTACGATTACCATTTGTATCGAGTTTATTATTATTAGTATAAACAAATAAATACCGTCTTATTTTTTATGCATATATATAAATATATGAATACGATACATGATACTGCGTGAGAGTCGATCATCGTCTTGTGCTTGTAATACATACTATTGCATTACACGTATTTATTACCATCTTGTTTTTTGCATCACCCTTGTAGTTTTTCAAAATAATGGCATACGTGACATGGGTTTTGATTATTCATTTTTTTTTTCTTTTCACCGATCGCTGTTAAATGTATTTTAATTTTGGGTTCAATTTTTTTTTCCATTTTGTTTTCCCAATAAGGTGCACTGTATCAAGGCCTGTTGTTTTTTTCACGGATAAAACTTAGCTTGAGCTAGTCGTGTACAAAACCATTATACCCGAGGTTTCAATTGAACATCCTCACAACCATATTTGATAAATAATGGTATATTCCTCCAAACGGTATTCCATCAATAGCTACCACGTGTGTCGACTGTTCTTAAAAACCATCAAAAAACAGTTATAATTATTATTAGGAAGGAAATTGCTTTTTAATGTTTAGTAAAATATTTAATCACTTAAATATTTTATATTTTTTATGTAAACAATTTTGTTTGTTTGCTTTTTGTTTAATGTTTTTGTTAAACAATACACATGTGCCAGTAATTATAACACGTTTCCTTATTTCTGGACACATTTCGTGCATG
The DNA here is from genome assembly GCA_034509805.1 of Sipha maydis. Classification (NCBI taxonomy): domain Eukaryota; kingdom Metazoa; phylum Arthropoda; class Insecta; order Hemiptera; family Aphididae; genus Sipha; species Sipha maydis. The sequence goes on from JASXSY010000603.1 coordinate 149,028, forward strand.
TACTTTTATTTTAAATTTTATTCAGTAAAAAAAACATCGATCATTAATTATTCTTATGCAAACACTCTTCGTTCGACGCGTGCTATTGAAAAACGTTCTTTGTCACCTAAGCGCCTAGCGAGTGTGCGTGACTGACGGGTGATATGAAAGTCAACAAAGATAATTTTAATTTTCGTTCGATAATCGTTCACTTAAACCGTTTACGTACAACAATAAATGTTGTGTAGTTATTTTTTACAATATTTGTTGTGCGTGACGTTTGTCGTCAGAACAATACGCGCTGCGAAATACGGCGCCACCACAGAACGGATTAACTTGGTCAGACCGCGGACCATAATCTCTTTCGAATGGCATGCCCGAATACGGGGTTTTAAATGACATTGTGCGTGTTGGGCGTTCGAACAGCAAACGTTTTTAACCTAACCTGTATGGACATAAAATTACGAGTTCCGGCAGAGATATTAATTGAACGGTAAATCTTAAATCGTGCCGCAAAACCGACCGTCTGACGATATCCGTTGTTAACAAGGTACTGTGTTGTACATAAATATATATATGTATACACTATTTTTCGACGTTTCACGTATTACAACCGTATATGGCGGTGACGTTATTTACAAGATATAACCGCGTTACCCAGACACCGTATGTCACGTCAAGATGTGCTGTTCGCACACAGGTGTCGGGAATGCATAGGACCCGAGAAGCCGTTCGAAATTAAAATTTACGACGGCCGCCATCCACCTGAAAGCCCGTGGCAGACATCGACACGTCGAACGGGTGTGACGCAAGGAACCCGCGTGTTGTTCGCCTACAAAACGATTTCGTGTAATAGTGAGTACCGCCGGACGGAACCGAACCGAATGCAACCGGCACCGGCATTTCGATTCAATCACGAATGGCACACGCATCGAATCGAATTTGAATATTGCGAACAACGATTGCAGACCGCCAGGTTTAAATAACGTGGCGGTGCAGCCGATGGTTACTCGCTTTTGTGTCGCGATCCGTTTTCCGATATCGTTTTCGAATAACGTTTGACAAGAAATATTTTTATGACACCGTGATGAGTTGATACCATGTGAACGCGCAAATCCGACAACGGGTGGATTACGGAAAGCATAAATACTAATAAACGCTAAACACGTTTCCGGTGTTGATATGACCGCGTACGACAAGGCGTACGAATAATGGAGTGGCGTTCGACATGTTTTCAATCGACTCGTTAATATACATGTAATGTGCGCCGGTTTTAGATCTGGAATAATGTTTGCTAAACAGTCGGTTAAGATATTTCAAAATTCGAAACACTGATTTCGGATGAATAGGATGAATAAATAGAGAAAACATTTACTGTGAAAATGATGGTCTTCCATCGATTCGATGTTTTCTTTGTTTTCGGAAAATTAATACATGTTCTGTAACCGAACAATACCATAATAATATTATTAACAAAATAGCTCAACAATTTTTCCGATCTTGATTTGATAATACAGAATTCCTTTGACAGCATTATATTTATAATGAACCGATCTAATCATTTCAACCCCTATTAATTACTAAATAATAGATTTTCTTACCGAACGGGAACATTTTAACAGTGTAATTACAAGTATTTATTAGGCACTTTAATAGTTTGAATATTAGAAAATATTTCGTTTTTCTTAACAGTAAGCATACATATTTATACCTTATTTCGGAATATAAAAATATATATATATATACATATTCAACAGCGTTTATTTAATTTTACCGTTTGCTCGTGAACGTTAGTGTATAATACGAATAAGAATAGTATGATTTAGAAAAAAATGCAAAATCTTCGTGGACAAATCGATACGTTTTATTAAATTTTTAATCGTTGAAAACATAATAGAACGATAGTAATTTGCTTATATTGCATCCTAATTCAGAAAAAAAAAATATCTCAAAACTCTGCAATCTTTTTCTTAAAATGAAAACCGTAATTTTATTTTAAATACTTATTTGCTTTGTAATAACTCTACATCGTTTGACGTACAACAGAATGAAAAATATATTATTATTTCAAGTTGAAGTTTTCACATCATATCATGTTTACAAAGTAAAAAAAAGGAAAAATAATAATAATAATCATAAATTATAGTAAACGGGTCTTACGTACGATTATTATATACCAGATTATATAATTAGTTAATAAAAATAAACGGAAAAGGTCGTAATACGAATCAAAAGCCATAAAAAATTTCATCAACGGCCTGCGGATTTGAAAATATCCCTTAGGAGTTCTGAGAAATTTGGTCGAAAAGAGATGATTTTCTCGTACGGATCGTATTCAAATTTTGTTCTATAAACTTATTTAGGCTGAAGATTCGATATACTTAAAAATCACTACTTCAACAATATCACGTACGTGGATTATGTGAAACATTCCCGCGGGACGACAAAAGAACTACGAAAAAAATTGGTGGAAACTGAAAAGTTACTTTTAGATTTAAGATAAAAATGGAAAACAATAGAAATATCTATAAACGATATTCGTAGAGTTGATAAAATAATGCGAATTGATTTTGTTTTTTTTATTTCCTTTTTCTACTTTCTATTTACTGTGTAATATTTCTTTAGGAACATTCATTTTCAACGCGTGAACATATTATATTATGCATAACATAAAATGATGACACAAAATAAACTCAATAACTTATAATTTATATTTTGAGCAATGTGTGATGTCAGATAATCATGGAAAATGCAAATATATAAGTCGAATTATTACGTTTATAAAAGATATAATACAATTTTTTTTTATTTTTAACAAATATTTTGATTGAACTTTTTTTATTATATTTTTTTTTTTTATTTATTTTTTTTTTTTTTTGTTAGTAAGTTTAATCAATACAATTATTCTTTAATTCTTTTTAAATTTAACAATATTTTTATTGCGATAATTTTTGAAGGTTAATTCACCTTTTTAAAGGGTTTAATCTTTAATTTAATTATATATTCCATGACCAAGTATTTTTCTGAAAATTGTAAAATACATTAAATCATAAACCGATACTTCATTATTTACAGTAGCTTTTAAGTTTAAGCGATTGGAACAGTGTATGATTTTATTTTTCAAATTATTCTTCGTTATATTATTATTATTTGATCTGGCTTTAAAAACAAACTGTTAATTAAGTAATCGATGATATTAAAAATGAAATGTTAAACAAACAAAATATAAGCACTTTTTGAATACATCAATTCCATATTAATAATTATATTAAATATAATACTAATAACAACAATAAATATACCAAGAACAATGCATCGAACTGATAGTAAAATTAGGTAAATTTCAAGAAATAATAAGTCATAAACGAAAACCAAGTTGAAATAATCCTGGAAGCTTTGTTCGATTTATCAGTTTTTAATAATTAATTTAAACTGAGTAGAATTGAACAGAACTCTACAAATAATTTTAAATTCTGTCCCGTTTGACTTATTAAGTTATGGCATTATTAGACACATTGATTATCTAGAGTGCCGTTCGCAGGGTCTAATTTCTAATCATATTATTCCACTATCGTTTTCATTGTTACTATCGTTATTCGCATAGGACTCCCGGTATATCTATAGGTAATAAAATGCTTTGATAATGGTTATCGGTCCATTACTATATCGAAACGCCCCCGTTTCTTTTTCCATTTCGAAATCCACTTGTAATTACAATTCCAACCACCGTTCCATTCCAACTATATACAATAAAATACATAAACCACAAGTATTATACTCTATATATACATACCAATAATCAGCTGCGTTGTACAGAAACGGTGCGTTTTCCATTAAGCACACTTCTTCTGCATTGCATATTTTACGAGGTAATTGTGTATAAACGATAATAATATAATAGTGATAGTCTTTTTTTTTTTTTTTCGTTATAACTATTATTATTATTGCCCCGAATCGACTTCAGTGGTAAACGATTAGAGCGATACCGACGTAATCCGCTTGCCGACTACGTGTTTTAATTATACCGCGGTTTTACAAAAAATAAAATTAAAGCGCAAGTTTATTTTATTCATCCGTGTAAAAAGTTATTTTATCTCATTGTCGGGGCTAATTCAAATCAGCAATCCGAAGACGCACTACAGAAAGATGTCCCAGCGCAGAACTTCGGATCGAGAAAATCAACTGTCGATTGAATGCACATCGTTGTGTGGCACGTGAACTTCGATGCGAAACCGTGATGACCCGAGAGGTGGTGAATCCGGCCGTTGATGATTTTTAATTATTTCATCGCAAAACCATACACATAAATCGGTCCGATTTCGCGTTGTTTTCGAGTCATTAATTATCTCGGAAGTCCTTAGGCCGCGCGTTTGTAATTTGTGTTTTCACTCGTATTCCGCGCGCAATCAGTTCTCCGGGCCGAGAGATGCGACCGGGAATAGTGGTAAAAATGGCGCTAAAACAATAACTTTCGAACTGCAGAGAACGCGCATTTTTCTCTGTCGGAAATTCTTCTTTACCGCCGCGGCCGTACAATTACGAAATCACGCACTCGTACGTCCGTGAACCGTCACACGACCAAGGGCCTTGATACGCTATGACACTATGTTAACGGGGTTCCTATTGTCCTGGATACATGTGCTGGTAGAGCGTGAAGATATCGCGGTCGGACACGGTTCTCGATGTCTTTCATTCTATCCGTTGCTCGCGTTGTTGTACATGCGAAAAATAAATAATGAAAGTAAAAAAAAAAAAAAAAAATCCTTTTACGTATATATTATGTACACAGAAAAATGTACATATTTTCCCCTGTACCGTGCCTCCCGGACGCCAATATTTCCCTTGGATTTATTTTTTATTTATTTTTTATTCATTTTTTATGCGGGCGAGTCCGCCACCTTCGTGGTTGTTAAGAATACTGATGGCTTTTTCAAGGCGTATTGGTGTCGACGGGTTGCAAGGCGACACACGACCGAGCTTTGAATATTGACACAAGCTACTCTATACACAGCACCAGCTACCTGTGTGCGTGACGTGAATTTTACGCTCAAACGCTAATGCAACTTCTGTGATTTTTTTCACTTCCCGCCCCAGTCATCCAACTCCATCACGTCATCCGTGATACATCTACTACTTACCCATTCTTCCTTTTAACCTCTACCACATACCGAACGTTCATCGACCGCGTCGCTTCCTTTGTCGTCTGCCCATCTTTCAGTTTACACGGTTTTCCGGTCTTCGGTACTAGAACGGTCACCATTTTCCTACATATCCATATAGCCAATTTAATAATAATAATAATGTGAAGTTTTCCGTGTGCGAATTGCATTTGAAACATACGCCAAACAGAAATGAAATCATCGCATATTTTTTCCGTAATTCCGTTGTTGATTACATATTAATTTTTTTACGTTAATTTTAATTGCATTTTGAAAAATACATTCATCTTATTTCCCTTATTGGATTACTCATTTTTAATTTCTATATTTCCTATCCACATTGAATTCAAACATTTATAATACTTATGATTTTCATAAAGAAAGGTATATTTTAGTATATTTCATATTTATACGTATAAAGTAATAGGTTGCATCGAATTATTTTGGAATATTTTAATTTTATTTTTGTAGTACTATGATTCTAAAATATGCAATTTGATGCGAATTTACGATTTAATGAGTTTTTTTCATTTTTAATTATTTCTTGAGCGAATTACAATTAATTACAATTATTTATAATGTCCCAGTTATCGACATTTCACAGTACTTCCGATTCCGAAATAAATTAATGCATTTTTGCTTTGTATTCCTTCAAGTTGCCACCATTTTTTAATACCTAAAAAATCGTGGTGTTTATTACTGAAACAATCAATGAACTCATGTACCCCTATGCCTTTAAAACACTATAATTTTTTAATGCAACATATTTTAGAGGGATAAAAGACGACGGTTTTGATGGTTAAATCGTTAATAATGATAACATGATAACTTTATAAGTATATACTTGAACCTTGCATTCGTTTGCTTATAAAAATAATACAATACAAATATAATCGATTTGCAGTCTATCGTAAAACTTGATCGACAATAAACGAAATATATCGTGCATTAACTTGAAAAAATAATTTCATAATAATAAACACTTAAATTTATTCATTACATTTTTCTATGTTAAATTGAAATATTATACGTCATAAATATAAGTAAACTGTAAAACTGATACGATAGTAAAGTTGCGCAAATAGTGATGATTAATATCAGGTTTCAAGTACTTTATATTTTTACATCAAACGCCCGATAGTGTTGGACGGCTTTTGTAGAAATTGAAATCGTTGCGTTGTTGTTTAATGCAAAAGCAATTTCTCAGGAGATAACCTAACAAGTGTAGTGTGTACTGCTATCGTGTCGTTACATTATTATTGTACATACAATTTTTTGCTATGACTTTAGCACAGGTCTCTCTTCCTTCCGTCCTTTTTCACTATTAACGGAGAGAAATATGGCCGTAAATGGATTAAAGGACACGATTTATAGAGGCTACGCAGAGCAGCCGCCCTGGGTTGTTAAAAATGAATTATGGGAATACGGGTTCGTAATGAATATATGAAATAAAAAAAACTTTACATACATTACCTGAAGCCAGTCTGTACACAGCAGAGTACGTTGTAATATACCCCGTGCTCACAGGCACAAACCCGCTGAACGTTTATTTGTATATGAATACATATTTTTTACACCAGGTTCGCCGTTTTACTCGTTTTTTATCGATCTTCTTCGGCGTATCCTTTTTGATAGGAAAATACTGAAGCCGGTAGTATGCAATTCGATTGTATTGCACTGCGTAAAAATAATCATACACGCACGTGGTTTACAAATGTCGTATGCATTAGGTGTGCGAAAAAAAAAAACATCGGCAGACATTATATGCAATAATATTTCAAAAACAATTATAAATAGTAATTTAAGTTCTATTACAAACAATAATCGTAATACAATGTTTATATAGTGCGCACACATAATTGAAAAGCATGTGATAATGAAAATAAAACGAGTAAAATCTACGAAATAAACGTATGCATATACAATGACAAATTATTTTAGGAAAACTTATTATGTCTTGTTATTATTGTATCATTATTTCATCAGTAAAGCGGTTTTCGTTCTAATTTCATACGCCACGAGGCAAAACTATTCTAAATTACTCTTTGAGTCGATGGAAACTGACTCAATATTATATCCGATAACAACCATATTCTTTATATATATATATATACCACGGTCAAATCCGATTCGGCTTACACGATTAGAACGCTGGTCTAGACGAATGCCTAATGTGGGATGCCTGATGATCAGAAATGTGAATAGCGTCGTATCAAACACGTTTATAAGAATAATATATTATACTATTATTGCGACTGTTTTCTTATTGAACCTATGGAAATTATATTTTTAAAATTCTGTGGGAGATCCCTTGTTTCCATTCCCCCCAAATCTTATCCGCATCTCTCCCGTCCATATAGTTTGTAGTGTTCGGTGTAATATATGGTCCTTCAATTTTTCTGTGACGCTTTTAAATACTGCTTCTGGTGATCGACACAGGCGTTATTGTTATAATATTTAAGATCTAACCCGCCTGATTTTAATGAAATTCTTATCGGACGTGTCAAATGTCTTTTGTGGTGAACTATGTCACTCCAAAGCGCACATAAAACTTAATTTATTATTCTGTCAAGGTGTACATGCATTTACGTAACTTGCATGATCACTCTGATTGTCTAACAAGTGTTGTTCGAATGGATACAATTTATTTTTTAATGAAACTTATGCTGTTTATTGTAATACAATGAATTACTATTAAATTTTATTACACAAATGGACTAGCAGGAAAAGTGGTAACAGTTGATAAAATTAATTTTTGTAATGGTTCTGCTGTTCGAAGAGATTATGTTTAGATAGTTTGATGATATGACTCTATGCATTATTATTATTAAATATATAAACTCATCGTATACATACAATAGTTTACGGTCCGGGAACAAACGAGTCATCTACCTTGGGTATTTCTGTCAAGTGCACACAACGCGTTTACGTTAAAATAAGGTTGACAATAATAGGGTTTATGTCCCGGTTGGCATTTGTATGAAATTACGCGCATGTGATCGTTTCATATAACCAAAACACTGAATGTTATGAAATGCATAATTTAAGTCGTTTTAAGAAATTAATGTTTTATGAAAAACTTAAATGGTTTAAATCCCTAATCGTAAGCTACGTCTATCACACACAACGTACGTTGTCCATAACCATATGTAAAATAAGTGACGTATCGTCGGATGTTTTCAATTTCATGCATCCGAAGGCTTTTAGCGTTTTGAACGTTCTTCGAAAATGTCCAACTGATAATCCATCATCAAAACAATTATAAACCAATGTAGGGATAATTTACCAAACGTACCATTAACCTACAAGGCACATTAATTTCCCCATTGTTCAAAATTATACGGAATTAACAAAGCATTTCTTTTCAGATATACACGTGTTAATTTTCAATGACATCGGAATTAGGAATACTTCCAAACTACTAAGTTCTACTGTATTATTCGAATTAATTTGTGAGTAATATTTCCATGTAATAATGTCCATTCACTCGGATATTTAGGTATACAGATCATTTGAAGGTCTATATCGTTATAAGGGTCAGATTAGCAGTCTGAGAAGCACGTATATTCGTTCATCACACGACTTTTTCTGATAGAAACGGTGGAGGAGAGAAGGTGAGGCAAAG